>VUQR01009945.1:19010-31829 GCA_015108515.1 Hemichromis elongatus | reverse complement strand
CCCCCCTCCTGCATTTTTCAGTGTGAAATAAAAAACCATCCTGGAAGTCTGTCCTCAAGCTCATGTGTCACAGCGGGGTTAAGAAACAGGTTGGGTCGGATATTTGATCTGTTTCATGTGGGATTTTGTTATTGTCTGACCTACAACAGCTGCAGCTGCTGTTGCGCCTCTTTTTGGTCCCTCCTGGCTTTGGAGGCAAACACATAGATCTGCAGTGGGCAGAGGTAGTTGCTGAAGTTACTTTTAGTTAACAAAACTAAAAGTAAATCTGAACTCTCCTTCTTAAACGCGAATTAGAGCTGACCCTAGTTTCGGTCATATTTCAGGCCTGGCTGTGCATTAAGAAGTCAGTGAGGGATATCTCTGCCCTTCTAATGATCATCACACAACTTATCTTTAATGATGTATAGTGTCAAAACACTATTAAGGATAAAGGGGAGATCTTAATGGTGGAAAGAGTTAATGTAGGTGTGAGGAAGTCTAATGAGGTCACTTCACCAAAAACAAAAACAGACATCTGCTTAAAGAGATCTTAAAAAGAGCTTCCTTTGACTTGAAAGTTCAGTTTTATGGACACAATAATTACCCCTCTGCTCAGTTTTATTATGGTTTGACGTTGAAACACTGGTGGCTTTGTCTCTGTTGTCACCCCATAGCCAGCATGAATCAGTTATAATTATTCATCTTGTGTCTGTTTAGCTGACCTTACTAGTGCCGGGTTGGACCTCTTTTCCCCTTCTGAACTGCATTAATTCTTCATGGCACAGATTCGATAGGGTGCCGGTAACATTTCTCAGAGATAGGTTCCACTAGAGCTTCCTAAAAGTGCTCTGTTGGACTGTGAATGCCATTTGAGTACAGAGTACATTAAAAGATGTGCGCACTGGTCGTTAAGTGATGGCAACAGTCAAAGAATATAGGCAGGTAGGCCGTGGAGTTTAAACAATACTGAGTTGGTACTAAGGGGGTAAAAGTGTGCATGTCCCGCACACAAGCAGCAACAGCCTAAACTATGAATACGAGGAAGGACGGATCCATGCTTTCATGATTTTTACATTAAATTCTAACCCTGTATGTAACAGCAGGAGTGAAAACTCATCAGACCAGGCAACATTTCTACCATCTTCTGTGGTCTTATTTTGGTGAGCCTGTGGTAACTGTAGTCTCAGTTTGCTGTTCTTAGCTGACAGGATGCACGCTCAATCATCCAGGTAAGTAAATCCCAAAAAGTTGATTCTGTTAATCAAGACATAGTGTTTCCAATGGGAGAAATGTTTCAGTCCAGACTGAAGAAGTCCCTTAGATGAGTGACGAAACGTTTCTTCTACTGAAAACAGTACGCCCTGAATAATAGAATCAACTTTTTGGGATTAGCCGACAGGAGCCACCCAGTGTGGACTTCTGCTGCTGTAGCCCATCTGCTTCAATATTTGATGCACGTTCAGAGATGCTCTTCCTCATAACTGGGTTTTTTGAGTTACCGTTCCCTCCCTGTCAGCTGAAAGACATCCAACACTAACAAATAAACCATGTTAGAAGTCACTAAAATCTGATGCTCAGATTCAACTTTAGCGGGTTGTCTTGTTCATGTCTATGCCTAAATGCACTGAGCTGCAGATGATTGGACATTTGCATTAACTAACAGTTGAAAATTTGTGCCTAACAAAGTGTCTATTGAGTTTTTATAAACCATACCAAATTAAGTGGGAGAACCATTAAGACACGGGTGTTGAATTCTAGGCCTCGAGGGCCGGTGTCTTGCAGATTTTAGATCTCACCCTGGGTCAACACCTGAATCAAATGATTAGTTCATTACCAGGCCTCTGGAGAACTTGAAGACACTTTGAGGAGATAATGTAGCCATTTGAAACAGCTGTGTTGGATCAAAGACATATCTAAAACCTGCAGGACACTGACCCTCGAGGCCTGGAGTTCAACACCTGTGCATTAAGATCAACTTTGTTTATCTCAGAAGTTGGGAAGTTAATTTCTTACGGCAGCTTCACCCCCCTAAAAACAAACTATAATAAACCACACAACACAACCTGGAGCATCTCCAACATATTTACCTGAGAAATCTAAAATTCTGACTTAATTAGACATCATAAAATCTCCAAAGAGCCTCCACTGACAGTTCAATCTCATGGAAGCAATACTGAGCTCTTTGTTCAGTATAATACAGTTTTGTTATGGTTTAGGTTTAAATCATTAAGAGAAAGGCTTCTTTAGCTCATGACTTGCCCCGTGGCCAACCTAAATTTGATCTATTCAACTGATCCTGGAGAAACACTAAACTGCCGAGGTGCCAGCAGAAAATCAACAAATAACAACGTCTATGCTGCTCAGAGATCACACTCCAAACGTGTTGTACCAGAATAAAACTTTTAAATCAAATAAGGGAGAAAATGAGATAAGATTAACTTTATCCATCATACGTTGCTATTGAAAATAGGAAGAAATTAAAATTTGCTGTATTTGTGCACATGAAATGCACTGATAGGTAGTGAGGAGGAAAAACAACAAAATTTAAAAAGCTACTGCTCTAACATTTAATAATACAGAAACTATCACGGACCTTTAGAGCTGAGGCCACCCACATCCTGCAAACATTTGTAGTTTAGTGTACAACTGTAGTGTTTCCATCGTTTTAAAAGGTTTACTGTAGTTTTTACTGCCACCTAGTGGTGGACTCTGTGACTTCTCCTTTAGGATTAAACTTGTGAAAAAAAATCTAAACTAAATGCATTTTCTGAAGAAACTGCAGCCCGATGTAGTGACAATGCTCATAGCTGAATGATTTTAAGATCAAAGGAATTCCGGCGCTAAGCCCCGCCCACATCCCGGAGGACGTGCGCCGGGATTGGCTGGCAGCTGTAGCGACCATCCAATCCCTGCCCCGAGTGACCCTCCCATTGAAATACATGGTAAAATTTTTGTCGAAAAAAGTGGAATAACTTAAAAATATAAAAGTTAAAGATGAGAAAAGTAGAAGCATTCATGTCCAAGAGAAGAGGAATCTAACGGTGGTTGAACGGTCTCTCTACGTCGAACGGTGTCGGAGGAGATAGAAGGCGAAAAACGTACGGAAGATGAAATAATAAAAATAATAAAAAAAGAATACTGTGGATGCCTAATGAGCATCCACACTATTTTTATTTTTTGTGTTTAAAAAAAAAAGAAAAACATGAATCCTTTAGTGTGATAAGCTCATTTTTGTATCCTTTTTAATTATCCGTATATCACATCTGTTGGCTCCTTAGGTATTTAAGCTCCTCTTCAGCTGATTCGGCATTTTTTACTATGTGATGCCTTCAGGGGCTGCCTATAAAGCTCCGGTTTCCAAATAAACGTCTTTAAACTCCACGCATTATAAAAAATATTTAAAAGCACACCCCCGTTCATCTGGCAGACGATTTAACTGCTAAACAGATGCTAAAGACCAAACATGGCAGTGAGTGTGTGTGGTCATTTAACAATTAATTTTAAGCATTCAAACATGTGCCGCCACACTGAAAATACTATTTCAACTGAAATTGCAGGGAGATTAAACCTATTCCTAGTTTTTATAGTGCCGCTGAGTAAACATATAATTTAAAAACCTTTATTATTTCCATTTGTATCGTGTTTACCAAAAAATGTTTCTAAATTAAAGACTCACAACTAGTGAGTAAATTTAATTATATTATAATTAAATATTTTGAGATAATATGTATTTTTTTTTATTACAAAAATAGTCCATCTGTACTTACAAATAAAATATTAATGTTTTTACTAACAAGAAAGAAATCTCGGGTGTCCATGAAGGCAACACATACTGAGGACTCCCACAACCCGATGTGCTTCCTCTTCCAGCAGCGCCTGCGATCATGGCGGACGTTATACCGGAGCGGGTAGCAGAGCAGAAAGCGGTCTTGGACCGGGAGCTGAACGGAGAAGCGGAGGACCGAGAGGAGGCCGATCCAGCGGAGGAAACCTCAAAAAAGAAAAGAAAAAAGAAGAAGAAGAACAAGTCTGCGGCGACAGGTGAACTGTCGTGCTAACAGGCTAACGAGCTAATGTTAGTTAACGGAGCGAGTTAGCCGCGACTAAACCGGAAATTAAGGCATGCAGATTCAAAATAAAATCGAGTATTAAAAGATTTTTTTAAATGTAACTGGCACCAACGTGTATTGTTTTAAAGCTAAATGAAGTAGTTGTTTTTCTTTGTGTAGGCTGTTTTATTGAAGTTATGGACGCGGATCTCCAAGTATGTGAGGTAATGTGTTGATATATAGCAGAAGATTTTAAGACATGGGTTACAAGAGCTGTAATGCGTTAATTATGAGATTTAGGGATAAGACTGGAAGAATTAACTATATTATTTTGACGGTGTTTAAATCTCTTGGTTTCCATAATAGAGGCATTGTGACAGAATCTGCGGCCATTGTGAGCTTTATATTGAAATCTACACCGGAAGCAGTGCAGTTGAGTGGGTCCACCTTCTCCACCTCCTGCTCGTTGGACATGCGGGCGCAGATTAGTGCGGCTATCGCTGCGCCTCTCGGGCCTCAACGAGCACACCAGGCTTTTAACGGAGTCCCCCACGGGAAACGTGACTTCTGACGCGGCTGTCGTGAAAGGGCAATTTTAGGGTGGAAGATTGTCCTTCCAGGAGCTGTCCTCCCTGCTGCTGCCCTCCCCCCGCTGAGCCTCAGCCAAGCTTTCCTGTTTCGTAATTCTCCCTTTGCCAGACTTATTATGTAAGGAAAGAACAGAGGAAGGTTTATTTTGAAAATTAGCCGCAGTTAAAATATTGTCATACTTATTAGATACTTAATAACAGCCAGAGCATTAAAAAAAAATAAAATACAGCGTTTATAATGTGTGTAGTTTAAGACTTAAAAACCATATTTTAGGTTTAACTTTAAAATAGCACTGGGCAGTGGTGTCATTTTTTTTTCCTGCATGTGCTTTCTCATTTAAGAGAAAAAAGAAATGAAACAAATAACACACTGCCTTCAAATAAGACAATACTGCTTATCTCTTCTTCACATGGTTATCTTTAAGTCTGTGTCAGTATGGGTGGAGCTCACTGAGCCCTGCCTACATAGAAAGTCCAGCACAGACTCAGCTGAGGCAGTAATGAAGCAAAACAAGTCCGGTTTTATTTGAATACCACCTCTTTTTCCAATTGGCTGTCTTGTCATGAAGAATCCCTGCTGATGGGTTTTTTGTGGCGTAGTGTGAATGAAAAGTCGCTGCCTCCTGTACCAGTGAGTGATGCGCCCTCATTGCTGCTGGTGTAATTGGTGCAGAGCTGAGGTAAACCACAAACAGACCTTTACGCTGACATTACCCAGCATGCCCTTCAGTGGTTTAATATTGCCATAATGTTTTTGTGTGTATGCCAGGATCTTTGCCCAGGTGAAAAGAAGGGCATACATCCTGTCAGAACATAAAAAAATATACTAATAAAAATGAATTTTGTAGAGGTTCATGAGACAGGGAAAACTGTGTTAAAGCAGGATTAACCTGGGATAAGCTGAGAGCTCAGGTGGGTGGTTACATCACTTAGTGTACACCTGAAGGTCTGCCTTGTTACTGAAGGTGTTTTACAGACTTAAATTGAACTTTTACTTCTGTTTTTACTAGTTTACTTTATAGACATGTAAGCTTTAATCAGTTAAAAACTGTGGGATGTTATTCGTTTGGGGATTAAAGTGTTGAGATTTCAGGAGAGTGTGGATCAGACGCTCACATCTTCTTTTTTTTAATGTTTCGACCCTGATATTGCTGCCCTATCAGGCCATTAATAGTATATTTTAAAAGTAGTGATTAATGATTAATTTCTGGGTGACTGGCATGTGTTTACAGGCACTGAGGCAGAGGTGGAGGCGGACGGAGTGGCTGAGGTGACCAAACAGCTGGAGAAGCAGGCGATAGAGGACAAAGAGAAGGAAGAGGAGGGCGAGGAAGGTGACTGAAGTCAAACATCAACACATGTAAACATAGGATTTAGTAGCTGGATTTAAAAAAAAAAATGTCTGTTGACTTAAACAGACGGAGAAGATGGAGAGAACTCGGCAGGAAAGAAGAAGAAGAAGAAAAAGAAGAAGAAAGGAAGTGAGTTGATGATATAGTGGAAAAGCAGACTCGGGGTGTTTTATACCGGAGCCGGGTGTTTCTGTAAGACATCTGTTGGTGAGTCTTTGTTGTGTTTTTACAGCCAAATGTCAGACTGATCCTCCATCTGTTCCCATCTGTGAGCTCTACCCAAGCGGAGTATTCCCCGTTGGACAGGAGTGTGAATACCCTGTCGTTCAGGATGGGTGAGACGAGCACACACACACACTTAAGTTCTACCTTTCTTTTAAATCTCTTTTGCTTTTACCGGACTCCTGTAGTGATGAGGCAAGGGGTCGGAATAGAGCCAGGTGAGGTGTTCCCAGATTAAACATCTCAGCTGGCTTGGGAACGTTTTCTATCCCTTTAAGGTTTTTAATCTGTAAACACTTTAAACTGGACATGTTTAAAAGCACGTATAGAATTAAACACCCTTTAAAACATTAACGTGTGTTCATACTCAGAGGAGCGATACTAACAGTAACAATAATTTGCATGTAAGGACTTCTTCAGTGGTTTCCTCTGAGTGTGTGCCTCAAGTGTGCAGGATTCATTTAATCTACCTTTACTTCAAGCTTCCATCGCCTTCCCTTCTTGTTCCCGTGTTTTGTGGCTAAATTACATGAGAGGTTTTACGTGTGAGTCTCCTGCAGCAAGCGGTGTTTATATTGCAATCTTTACTCTTTCTGGGAAAGACTTTTCATCTTGTGATCTGAAAAGTTGCTCACTCATCTCCGTCTTTAACAGAGGAGAGAACCCCAGTAGTTTCCAGCGAAGTCTGAAAATGTTAAACTAATAAGTTTCACCAGGTGCATATTTATGAAGAATGTGGTCTCCAGATGTTTTTAATAGCTTTAAAAACTGCAACTGAATCCAAATTTGATGCTTGACTGAGCGGTTCTGTTGTTTTTGTTTCGCCTCCCAGTCGCAGCGCCGTGTCACGCATGACCAACGAGGAGAAGCGGGTGCTGGATAAAGCTAACGAGGAGATGTGGAACGACTTTAGGCAGGCGGCTGAGGCGCACAGGCAGGTCCGGAAGCATGTTCGCAGCTTCCTGAAACCCGGCATGACCATGATCGAAATCTGGTGAGGCAGCTTTTATCTTCTGTTGCTTGTAGAAGCGGCTGTTTTGGAATTAGATGAGAAGATTTGGATTTCCTGCTTACGCCCCTCTCTGGTTTGATTAGCGAGCGGTTGGAGGACTGCTCTCGTAAGCTGATAAAGGAGAACGGGCTGAACGCTGGCCTGGCCTTCCCCACCGGGTGCTCCCTGAACCACTGTGCTGCTCACTACACTCCCAACGCCGGGGACACCACCGTCCTGCAGTACGATGACGTCTGCAAGATTGACTTTGGCACTCACATCAACGGTATGCGCTGAATGAATCTTTCTGCTCCTTTTACTGCTGTTTAAAAGTAAATCAGGAACTGGATCCTGACCAGTGTGCTCCTACTCCCGGTGTCCATCCGCAGGGCGAATCATTGACTGTGCCTTCACTGTCACGTTTAACCCAAAGTATGACAAGCTTTTGGAGGCCGTGAAAGACGCCACCAATACTGGAATCAAAGTAAGACCTGAACAGACGCCTCATTTTTAGTTGGTATGTTTTTGTGGATGCTGGAGCTGAAACCTGTTTGTTCCCCTCTAAAGAACGCCGGCATCGATGTGCGTCTGTGTGACGTCGGAGAGGCAATCCAAGAGGTGATGGAGTCCTACGAGGTCGAGCTTGATGGCAAAACATACCAGGGTGAGATCACACTGTCATTACAGGATACACAACTCGATAGAAAACAGTAGTTTATGCCATCCGTGAAAATCCACCACACACACCGTAACTCGTGTGGTAACGTTCACAAACTCGTGCATTTCTGTTTCATCTGAATTATTATTTTTGTTTGTTTTTTTAAAATAAAGAAAAGAGTAAAAATCTGCAACACATGTAAATGATCTGAGGTCGTTTTCACATGACCGAGGTTCACAGAGTCACATTTTCCCTCTGTGATCCTTTTACTCTAAACTCAGCGTAGCTTCTGTAAAAAAACTGACACGAAGAGCTTCAAATATTTGCCAGAGATTATTAAAGACGTTTGCAACTAGTCAGCAAGCTAGTTAAACAAATTACTCTTATTTTATTAAAACAATCCTGCTTGGGTTTCATGGTGAGACTCACCAGTGAAAATTTCAGGCTTTTATCTCTGAGAGTTTGTGAGATGTTCGTGTTCATAGTAGACACTACCAGTCCACTTTACTGTTTACTTCAAAGCTTCAGTTTTTCTGCAGATTTAGGGTATTTTTCTTTCAACGGATCATCTGCCTCCATCTTACCCAATCCCAGCATCCCCCTAACCCATCTCATCTTTACCTCTGGTCCAAAGTTGCATCAAAGAAAAAACATTGAACCTAAATTTTAAACATGGCGATCATCAAAAATTAGATTCAGAGCATTATTCTAAGATATAAATCTACATCGTGGTCTCTCAACTGCAGTTTTTTATGTGCTGATATGTGGGCGTGTACACAAAGTTAATATTTTCACTTTAAAACTGGGAACATCTCTATTTACGTTTTTATTTATTTTTTTCCTGTGTTGCAGTGAAGCCGATCAGAAACCTGAACGGTCATTCAATCGGTCAGTACAGGATACACGCCGGAAAGACGGTGCCCATCGTGAAAGGAGGAGAAGCGACGAGAATGGAGGTGAGTACTTATGGTTACCACACATTTGATCAGCTTGGTCATTGCACGTGATGCTAACGTAATATCAGAAAGTAAATAAAAGCCTGCAGATTTTTATTTACACGCTGTAAAAACAAGCTTAAGAGCACCTTCGGCTTCGCTATTAACGATTTTATTGTTCGCTGACTCGGGTGTCGCTCTGCAGGAGGGCGAGGTGTACGCCATCGAGACGTTCGGCAGCACGGGTAAAGGCGTGGTCCATGACGACATGGAGTGCTCGCACTACATGAAAAACTTTGACGTCGGCCACGTCCCCATCAGGTGAGAGCCGGTGTTCATTTAGCTCACCTGGACAGGGAGCGCATTAGTTAGCAGTTACTCATTGACTCCTTTTCTTCTCCAGGCTGCCAAGAGCGAAACACCTGCTAAACGTGATCAACGAGAACTTCGGCACGTTGGCGTTCTGCCGGCGCTGGCTGGACCGCTTAGGCGAGAGCAAGTACCTGATGGCGCTGAAGAACCTGTGCGACCTCGGCATCGTGGACCCCTACCCCCCGCTCTGTGACACCAAGGGCTGCTACACCGCTCAGTTCGAGCACACCATCCTGCTCAGGCCCACCTGCAAGGAGGTGGTGAGCCGGGGCGACGACTACTGATACCCCTACCTTTCAGCGCCACCAGATCCCGCCCCTCACTACCACACAGCACCTGTTGGAGAACTTGGGGGTGAAGTGAAGGATGCCAGACGCTGACAGTGCACAGCTTTCAGGGAAGGAGAAGCAGCTGTCTGGGCGCTCCGCCATCAACCACAACTAAAGAAACAAGCCCACACCTTTCTCTTGGATAGAGCGTTTTGTTTTTTCCAGTGTCCATCAGGACTATCATATTGCAAAATATTACATTTAAGCTGCTGCTGAATTTAGTGCAACCCCAGTTTTCAAAGAATCTCTCTCCACTTTGAGCCTCTGGTGCTTTGGTGCTCTGTTAAAATGAAGCACCAAGGCCACTGACAGCTTAAAGAAGTGGTCAGGCCTGCATGCTGGCATGGCCCAAAGTCTTTGCAGACTGTTCCTAACATTTAAAAGCTTGGGAGGAGGTGGTGTTGCAGTCAGATCTTCATACAGACACCGGTCACCTGCGGCTGTATGTTTGGCTTCTGTTGCTACAGGAGGGAGCTCTGCACTGTGGCCCTCCGCTCATTGGTTCTTTGGTATTTGTAAAGTATCTTTGAAATGGCTGCTGCCACTCTGTTCCAGATTAAAATGCTTCATTTTCAAACGCTCCCTGAAAATGCTTTTATAAGAAAAAGAAAAGAATTAAATAATTTTGCTCATTTGTGGGCTTCCTACTGATGACTCGGAAAATGTCACTTGATTAGATTTTTGGGACTCCTTAGGAGTAACTGGTAATAGCGTTAGTCTATCACACGGTGCTTAACGTGGGGGAAAAAATCAGTTATAGTTAAGCTACTTTCTCATCTATGCTTATGTTAAACTCAGACTTGGTTTAGCGAAGTTAAGCAGGTAACCGTTTTGATTAATCGGCTTTTAATTTTATTAAAATGGTAAATGTTTCATATTTAGAGACTCAAGAATGATTAAGTGATGCTACCAGTTACCAGGTTAACATGGCTCAGTTTAGGTTAGCATGGAGACTTACTGGCAATAAACCTTCTAATACATTCCAAATTTTATACAAACTAAAGAAATCTGTTAAGCCATGCCAACTTGTAAATTCAGATAACTTTTAAATAAGAAGCTAACCGTAGCAGCCAGTTACATTCGCAAAAAAGAGCACAGGATTATCAAAGAGAAGCAACAATAGTGTTACCCAATCATCTCATCTAGCAAATTCGTTGACAATTACACTTTACTAAATGTTATGCTTCATAACAAACAGCTAACCAGTTAGCCAGGGTGGTTTAATAATTCTATAATGTTTCATTTGATAAATAGCAATAAAAAAATCCAAACAAAACATTAAACCATTGAAAGAAATGCTTTCATTGCTTATTCTAATAAACCTGGGTTAATCTTACTAGTTGTTATACTACTATATGAGCTTAATAAAACTGATCCTAATAGCTGCTCAGGTCTTAATAAAAAGTAATTTTTCTAAAGTCTGACTATTAATCAAAATAAATGCCAGATGGTGGATTTTATATTGGTCAGACCTAGTCGGGTAACCACTTCAGTGTTCTTGTTTTAGCTGCTCATCTTCCTAAGCTGACTAGCTGCTAACGTTAGATTTATATCGAGACAATTAATAGATCTCAATGGATCTTATATTACATATTCATGTACATAAACCTCTCTCATATTTGTATGAAACGTTTAATACACAGGACATAACTTTTATCAAAAAGGGGAATTTTCATACATTGAAGCTTGAGAGTAAATAATGAATCACACACACTGGCATCTTTTGTAGAAAAATGGAAAAATATTCTCATTTATTGAGGTAATTTTTTTTCTAAAAAAAACAAAACTTTGAGGTAACAATTTGCATAGTATAACTTCCATCAATTTACACACGGCACATCCATGGAGCAGTAACCAAAATGCTAACAAATAACACGTTAGAACTGCGGACAGTGAATAAAAACCCAGATGAAGTGTGCTTCGACTCCCCTCTGGTCAGAGGGAACATAATTGAACAGTGAAATCTGTCGTTAACTGCTGGTGGTGTTCAACAATCGAGACAAAGTGGTTGTATAAAACGTTTAAAACAGTCGATGGCCTCCTTTGTAAAATCTCAGAGGTGAATTGTATAAAAAGTACATTCATCATCTAAATGCTGGTCTTTATGGGATTACTATTTTGCTGAATCGATATGAACTATAAAAATAGATTATTTTGTCAAAAAGGGCACTTCAAGTACAGCAGTTATCTGCCTTTCTGGGATGGTTTACAGTTATGCAGTTACATTCTGAGGCAGACAGGTGGCAGCACTGAGCCAAGGGGGAAAAAAACAAGCCAAAAACCACATTAAGTAAGAAAACTTTCATTTTAAGTTTAGCAAGTATAAAAATAAGGTTAAGATTTTAGGAATGAAGTCAAAATCTTGACATATACTCTCCAGTCTGTAGAGTGTTGAAACTTCATTCACAGCCACGTCAGCCCAGGCCCTCGAGTAGAACACCTCTATCAATTTTACTTTATTTTCCTGAAAAGATATTCCTCACCTTTAATATTACAACTTATAGTCTCACATTAGTATTTTGACTTTCTTTCCAAAGAATAAAGACTTTATTCTGATTGTTTTTTTTTTTAAGTTACTTTAATGGTATTCTGACATTATTATTTAATCCAACTTTATTCTTATAATTATTCCATTTTTTTTTCAAAAATGTAGACCTTATTATCAAACGTTTGACATAAATTCGGGAATATAAGTTTAATTTCTGTGGTATAGACCTTCAGCTTTATTCCTGAAACGCTACTACCCAAAAATTATTCTCAAAATTAGAATTTTAATTCTGGAATTAGAATAACTTTTCTCAAACTATTATTTTAGAGTAATATTTTGACTTCATTCTAAAACTTCTCAGTTAATAGAACTTAGTCTTAGAATAGACGTGGATTTCCCTGGAATATATATTTTGACTTTATTCCTGAAATAGTTCTAACTACATTTCCAGACATACTATTTTAAGTCTAACTTTCTTCTGAATGCGGCCCTGTCAAACTCGTTTGTAGCTGTCATTAAAAGCAGGAATAAAAACAGAAAAACAATAAACTACTGAACCATTTAGGAAAACCAGGGTTTACCAAACACTTCCCACAAAGACTTTGGCTTGAGGTCTGCCTCAGAGTGAAACACATTTCTCTCGTACAGATTTTTAAACAACCAACCGACACAACCTGTTCTGTACACATTAGTGCATTTCTGGCAAGGAATCAGGAAGAACGGCAGTGAAAACGTTTACCTGTCTCAGACACAGGGAGGCCATTTCTACTGAGTGAATGGAAGTTTAAAACCCTACATCCAGTTCTGTGTTGACTATCTAAAGTGACTGAGAAACATTTCAGCTGATTTAA
>VUQR01009945.1:0-18990 GCA_015108515.1 Hemichromis elongatus | reverse complement strand
CCAGATTTACCCCCCCCCCCCCCCCCAAAAAACAGCGTTTACAATCAACAAGTGTCACGCAAAGGTAAGCAGACATACCTGTAGAGAACACCTGTACGTATGTAGTCATGCCTGACCAAAGTCTGCTGGCTGCTTGACACTTCGGCCAATACTCTCTTTATAAAATACAACTGTACATGAATCACAAACATCATCATCTTTTAAAAAAAATACCTACATATAAACACAATATACAAGAAGTTCACAAAGCAGAACCCGACTTTACAAACAAGTCCTTTCTCTCTTCCTTTTTGTTTGTTTGTTTTTTTTTTTTAATAAAAAAATAGACTAAAAAGACCCAACCTCCCAGGATACAAAATGCCCAAAGAAAGAGGGAAGAGAAAGACCGATAGGTGGGGCTGTGCTGATGTCACCTCGTTGAGTGGTCGGGCTGCAGGGGAGCTGGCAGTGGGGTTCACAGAGGGGTGTGGTCCTATAGCGGCCGGTCTCTGTCCTGAGATACTCGCTGCGTGTAGAAGAGGATGTAGGCCTGCGCGCGGCAGACCTCGTCCACCGAGCACACATTCAGCTTAGAGTCATTACAGTGAACCCAAAAGCCTGGAGGAAGAGTAGGGATGAGTTACCCGGATGATCAGATCTGTTTGGAACAACCCTTTTGTATACTGGGCTTAGTTTTTTTGCGAGCTCGCTCCCACAGAGCTACATACTTGGACACTGGCTAAACAACTGGAAAAGCACTCAAATTCTACTTTTAACCCAAGGCCACGGAGCACATATTTGTTTTATACTCTGTAGGACACGTGTAAAAATCACGTCCTAAATGCTCAACGTGACAGGATGTTGGGAAAATTATGATCATCACAACCTGGTAATATCTTAAAAATTTTAAATCTAATTTGGATTCAAAACAAGCACAATAAAGTAAAAAATCTCAACTTTAACTAAGCAAAAAGCCTTGTGCCAGTTACACTGAAAGCTAAAGAACTGAAACTAACCATTGGCTCAGGGTACACAAAAGGTAATGTGTATAAATATGCAGCAGTGAATGAATGAGGGTGTAAAATGGGATCGATACACCTGAAAGCTTCCTCTTGTCCTATTAATAACCTGCAAATACAACCGAGACAAAAACGTCATTGTTTCTGTTTCATCCAATGATGGCACTGCTTTTCGTTGGACAACAAGATAAAATTCATCCTGAGCATGGATCTCATAAGAATCCTTTCAGTGGCACTTCAGTGTTCCAGAGAAACCAATGGACATTTTGAGAGGATGAATGGAACAGTTCCCACAGCATTAATCCCCCTGTGACTTGGGCTTTTACCGCTGTGTACACTTCCCTGCTTAAACCCAAACACACAGGGAAAGAAGTAAAAAAAAAAATGACTCACCTCCTTCTGTGTTGTAGCAGTAGGCAGTGTAGTGGCCGGAGCCAAAGCCTTTCCCATGATGCATCACCACGGCCGAGAGCTCGTAAAGGAAGTGCTTTGGGCGCGGCGAGCCTGCGGCGCTGGGGCTGCTGGGACTGGAGCAGGGCACGCCTTTGGGTGAGGGCTCTCGGCAGCAGTAGGGCTCCATGTTGAGGAGCTGGTCGAAGCTGACGTGAACTCCGATCTTTTCCCTGTGGTTCCTCCCAGACCACCTGAGGAGCAATCAGAAGGCAGAGAAAAAGCTGAGGCGTGATCTTCTAAGAACAGCTGAAAGTTATGAGTATTTTCACCAGAGTCTCGTCTCTAGAGGTCACATCCATGTATAATAAAGTGAAAGCTTGATTTAACACTTAACACACGGCTGTATTAGTCCAGTAAACTCCACAGGCGATAATGTCTCCTCACCTGAAGCGTTTGAGGTGCAGCCGGAGGACCTGAGGCAGTTTGTGGACCATCAGCTGCTTCTGTGCTTCGGTGAGGATGACTGGTTTGGACGAGGTCCGTCGCCTGGCAGCTGCACACACGTGGAGAGATGAAAGAGTTGACATGCAGCACAAAGATCACTTTTCATGAGCTTTGTCTCAGCTTTAAAGCGGACACGTGACCCTGTGATCATGTAAACTGCTCAAGAGCAATAAAGGCGCAATTTTACATGAAGGTTTTAGAGTAGATCCGAGGAGCAGTGCAGGTATTTGTGTCAGTTTAGTCCTGAAGGAACGAAACTTTTGAATATTTTCATTCCGAACATGAAAACATGTCCTCGATTTCCTGGATACTGTTGTTGGGTATGTTTATTTTTCTTAGCTGCTGCCTACAAACTGGACTGTCCTCACCATGTCCTCTTTCGTTTTCACGACAGGCACTTACAGGCTTTCAACATTTGAGTCCGTCAAGACCGTGGCCAATCATTTTCCTCTTTACCATGATAGTGTGGAATTG
Organism: Hemichromis elongatus; assembly: GCA_015108515.1. Classification (NCBI taxonomy): domain Eukaryota; kingdom Metazoa; phylum Chordata; class Actinopteri; order Cichliformes; family Cichlidae; genus Hemichromis; species Hemichromis elongatus. Next base: position 16,621 of record VUQR01009945.1, on the reverse strand, counting down.
GAAGTTTGCTTGGATTTCAGCCAAGCAGTGTGAGTGCTGCAGCACAATTAAAACCAAGAAAAGCGCAGCATCAACGTAACGAAACACTAGTAAAATGTTTTATAGTCACCAAAATGCTTCCGTTTGTTATTTCAGTGTCACAGAAGTGATTAAAACAAGCAATTTAGTTGCTATCGCGGGTTGTTGGACTTTTCCATTTGAGAAGGGAACATATCACATGAGAGAGAAAAGGGAGTGGGGAGAATATAAAAAAAATAAAAAAAATAACACATTTACAGTACAAACAAACAAACACTGTGGTAACAGGGACCACTTTCAGTCCATAGACTATACAGGCGCCTGTCCATGTAGTGCCTTTCTTTTACTTATCCAGCCACTGATCTGTCCTTTTAGCCTTTTTTTTTTTTATATAAATTTAACATAGAACAGTCAAAGCTCACTTTGAATCTCGCCACTTTAGGCATCAGTCCCAAAAACATCACTCTGGGGTCCTTAGACATGACAAACCCAAGTTTTTCCCTCTAAAATGAAAAGAACTGTATCCCACAGTAGTCATAGTTTAACATTTTATTTTCTCAATATAATTCTGGTGAAATTCCCTTTTGAACTTCTCTCTATTTAGGTTGATGAAATGTCCAAAAACATCTGCCCTCTGTGAGTGTGCACACAGCTGCTTTTCATACGTCTGGTCTGTCTCGCCACGTCTGCTCTGTCTCGCCACGTCTAAACTTGTGGGTTCGAGAGGGCCTCATGTGGAGCCTACCACCTCCTACAAGTTAACTTACAAAGACACACCAGTGTTTTCTACATGGCAGTTTTTATCTTCATGGCTTAATCCATCTTTCCCACTTAACCTGGTTCAACGATGCCCCAAATTCACTTCAGTATCTTTCCATCTAGCCTTGTACTCTGGAGAGCACCAACACAGCGCTTATCTCATTTGGGCAGAATAATTAATATTCTCTGAAATTAGGCAACGCTAATCCACTGTGGCCTTAATTTCCATTTTCAGTCCGGCTCCTATCCAAATGAGCTTAGATATCGACGTATCCCACGCTGTAAACTGGTAATCTGGAATTTTCCTGGTAGCACAATCATCTTCACTACTTCTACATCCCTCTTCTATCATATTGTTCATCCTCTAGTGTTTTTTTGTATTACCAGTTCATATTGTGGGGTTTTAAATCAATTGAACTTCCCTCTTCAGTTTATATTCGTGCCTAACAACCTCAACATGTCAAATAAATTAATGAGAACTCCTATTTTAGAGATATTCAGATTGATCCATATTTTTGCCTCTTATATTCAGATCTGAAATCACGGCCTCTCTCCACAGTAGTGGAAAACAGTAGCGACGTCTTTTTTAACAATGTTATACCGCAAACTTAGTTCTGCCATAAAGCATGTTTTAGCTACTGAGTGATACTTATATGGCCTTTGCTACTGTTTAGTTTGCGTCCCCTCTTTTTTAAGTGTGCTTTATACGTGAAAATTGTAAATATCTTGAGATTGAAGTCAAAAACTGCATGGCTCGTCTCACTCACAGTTACACTGGTCACAGGCGTAGATGTTTCCCTCCAGAGCTTCGGTCTCTGTAAACTTGGCCAGCATTTCTGTCAAATGGCACGAAGCCTGAGCGGCCGACTCCCGGCTATTATTGTGATATCGCTCTGGGAACTCCAGCGACAGATCCCAGAAAGGCTCCACGGTGTTGGAGCGATGGTCGCAGGCCAGGCATGTCACCTGCGTGAAAAGATGAGAAAGAGTAAGAAAGGAGAAAAAAAACAGAGGAGAGGTCAGAAGGAATATCTTTATTCCTACATGTGAATGGGAAAACGTAGAAATATACAAATGTGGGGCTTCTCACAACATCCACTGACCCACTTTGAGTTGAGCGAGTACTTCCTTTGTGAGTGGAGGGATGGAAGCCAGTCTGAGTCTGTTATGTGGCCAAGACATTTGATTGCAAAGACAGAGCGATCTATTCAGCAGCAGCGGCAGGTGTCACCATGTGTGCTCAGCCTCTACAAACAGAGACTAATCTCTTGTCCTTGAGCCAACTCTCTCCACTTCCTACATCCTCATCCACCTTTAAGGGATGTAGCTGTTTAGTATCATGTCGACAAGTCTGAATATTTTCCTATATTCCTTCTCTCCCTTTTATTGAAGATGAGACAACCACAAGTTATAAGACACAGCTTTAGGACCACCTGCTAAAAACAATAATTACTAATTACCATTAATAACTACCTTGATAGCTGACCATAGGTAGATGGATATCAGCTTAAGAGATAAAAGTTAAATAACGTGTGCTTGGCTCTTCCTTTACAGCAGTTTTTTTTTTTAATGTTACCAGAATCAGCAGAAATACAGTAGTTAATAGTTGAAGCTTTTGTCTATAAAATTAATAAATAACTCAAGAAAAATTCTTGGTGCATGGGCCAGGTGGGGGCGCTGTACTATACTAGTGTGTAAACAGTTGATCATTTTTATCTAAATAATTCTAAGTGAGAATTCGTTTAGACGTGAATGGAAATAAGACCAAATAAACTATTAAAACAAACCCAAATTACAGAAATAATTACTCCCTCCTTACAGTTTAACCACCTCTCTTCAGTTTGAACTGTTTATCCTGATTATTATGAATTCAGAATGAATTAAAGCCAATGATGCCTGGTGAAATCAAATTAATGCAAACAAAGTATAAGAGCTAATCTGTGATTTTCATACCTTTGAATGCTCCTCTAAAGGTCACAGCCTCTGATTAGCACAAACTTTTTACCATAACTATATGTGGAAAAATTGTGCTACCATTCAGCCAAGCACAAACATTCATTTTAAACCAGTAAAAACTGTCTTAATAAATAAAAATGTCTACTAGGTAATATTAATTTAAAAAAAAAAAAACTCCACTAAAGTCAGTGATTTAGTCAGTGATTTTCCTTTTGTCCATGCTGAAACATCTGTAGTGGAGCTGCACCCCAGAACATGTGCACACATAACGAAGGTCAAGCTTGTCAGGTAAGCCAGTTTTTTTTTGTGAAGAGTGTCCGTGTGTGTACCTGGCTGAGGAGCTGGCCGTGAAAGATGGTGTTGACCACACTGAGCACCTGCTTGATGAGCCGTTTCTGCGTCTGTGGGACCCCAGCACTGGTTGTGTGCTTGCCCGTGCTCTCCAGTTCGTGCTGCACTTTATCCAGCAGCTCGCACAGGAACTCCTGAGCGTCCTGCTGAGCGTAGCCCCTGAATGCCGGGATCAGCTGCCACACTGAGTGCAACATGGCAAAAGGCGATACCAGCGCCCACTTGCCAGACCACATGACCTGGAACAAGGTGTGCAGCTCATGGCAGAGTGAGATGTGCTTCGAGCTGGGCTCTTTGGGTTGTATCAGCTCCATGCTGCGGGCTCGTGACGCCCCGCCGCTCAGCCCCACCCCAGAGCCCGAGCTGGTCTGGAGTCCCTTCCTTTGGATCAGGGGGGGCTGCGATGAGGCCTTCCCTGCCAGTTGGCCATGGACGGCAGATGCCAGAAGCTCCAGCGCCTGTGTCAGATCCAGACGCAGGAAGCACTCCCTGAAAACGTGCAGGTGACTAAGCACCTGCAGGATGGAGTTCATATAACAAGTGTTTCCCAAATTTCTTAAACCCGTCACTCCGGGAGTGACTGTAGGACGTCGCTTGAAGGGCGAGCCGTCCTGTTTGGTGCCTTGCTTACGGCAGACAGGTGTTTGGGCAGTATGCGGAGTTGCTGAGGCGGCTTTGGGCTTAGATTTGGTATTTGAAGAACGTCTGCGGGATTTGGGGGTCGCTTGGACCTTTTTTGTTTGTCCAGCTTTCTTGGTGGCGGGGCTTCGAGTCCTTTGCCTGCGTTTCAGGGATGGGGGCACTGGGGTTTTCGTCTTGTTGCGTGCCCTGCGAGAAGTCGGCATTGTGGTCATCAGATCGCCAACTCTCTGGCTTTTCTGACGCAGGCGACGACTCTTCCTGATAGGAGCATTTTCCAGCTCCTCCTGTAGCTGCCTTTTGAGAGCTCGCCTCCTCTCCCTGGCCTCCCTTCTTTGCTGCTCCTCCTCCTCCCTCTTCCTCTCCTCCTCCGCTCTCTTTTTTCCACATTCAGTCAGGCCAAACCAAAGGCGAAAGATGCGTCCCATAAGTGCCCTACGGCGGTGCCAAAGAGCAGTAAACATTCGGTCCTCATCCCTTAACTGCAACTCACGAGCGCCGGATGGCATGAGGGCATCTATGTTGGCGCTAGCGGAGCGCAATGTGCGCCCGCTGCGGGTGGTGACTTCATAGCGCTGGCTCTGGATGGCGCTGAGTGTACTGCGAAGCAACTTGAGGTCTCCAGTGGCGTTATCATTCAGAACATAGTCGTCACACAAATAACAAAAAACGTAAAGTTCGTTAACCTCCATCGCCAATGGGTGGCCCTGCTGCTGGAAGTGCTGCAGAGCATGCTCCTCAATGTAACGGCCACAAGCCACGTGGGCACAGCCGAGGCAGCCCCATATGGACTCAGTGGTGTTGCAGTCGACGCAGTGCCACTTCTGGGGGTTAAGGATGGAGTGGTCTGGGGCCAGCCGCAGCCGCCCCACATGCTTACACCTATCCATTACACAAGCCTGCCTGCCAAGCTGGCTGGCTGGCTGGCTGTGTCAGTCAAACTGGCCCTTTGGCACGCGAGTCTTTAATTGTCAGCGTTTCACGCTGGCTTCATATCACCATGGTAACCATGGCGAACTGAGAAATGAGACCATCCCAGGGCATGGTGGTGTTGTCTAGAAAGAGAGGAGAAAAGGTTAGGTGTGTACAGGCCACAGGTGTTCATGTTAGAGCATTATTGTTTAACACCATTATTGCGTCATTTAAAAACATCCTTTTAGACAGGATTTTTAAACATAATACAGATTTAAAAAGAGGCTAACAATAAACAATGTACTGTTCCTCGTTTTTCCATAAGACTGAACATGTAGTTGGTAGTGTGAGGTTTTCACTAAATCTTTTCTCTTGTCATTTAAATGATTTAAATCATCTCAAACCCTAAAAAACCCAACCTGCTTTGGACCCCGAGCTCTCTGGTAAACTTTAATATAGAAACTATCAAACTTTAAAGGGTTCACAAAGCTTTGGGATTATGATGACTGAATACTCTGCAGTTTGATAAATTCTGTAGTTTAACTGCAATAGCAGTTTGGGTTTGTTGAATAGTTGAGCTTTCCCCTTCACTCTGACAGCTACAGCTGGATTACATCGCTCACTACTCAGGGAAAAAACATAAACTGCTCCAGCTGTTTCATGCCTGGACCCTTTTTTCACATACACAATATATGATCAGAACATAAACTTTCTTCTTCAGGAGGTATGGTCTTGACACAAATAACACTTTTCTCTTAAATGTCCCACTACGCTTCTCGTGGCTCTTCTGGATCTCTTCAGACTTTTCATTTAAGATTAAATTAAAACCAGATAAATTAGCCACAATTATTTGCCCACCCTCGTGATGTATACCGACATCCTCTTTTCTTTACAGGAAACACATTAAACCAGAAATTATTATCGAATCTGATTTCCATGAACTGCTTTACTGTGCGTAGATACAGCCTCATTAACTGAGGCAAACTGCCAGATGGCATGCAGACTCAAACATTTCTCAACCTCAACAGGGACCAGTAGTAAAATAACTGGCGAATAAACACAACTCTACGGAGTGCTGTCAGGCACATACATGCCAAAAAAGGGGAACGTGTTAATATTTAAATGGATATCTGTGCCTGGTTATGAAAAAAGTGAGGTTTTGGCTCTTAACAGCACTCAGATGTTCATGTCTGGACAGATCAATGATTGCCTAAAGTTCTACATCATGGGCTAGATTTTCTAAAGTTAGTTAATCATTTACAAATCAATATTGTCTATATGAACAGCAAATGATGCAGTTGAAAAATTTGGTTGCACTTAACTTTTGCACTGGTGCACCTAAGAAAAAAAAAGTTAGGCGCATAAGACAATCATGGCCAAAAGCTAGTGTAGAGCCCTGATAGAGCAAGTTTAACATGCCCAGGGGATGATTCTGCTATCAGTTTCTACTGCTTTCAGGGCTGGCAGCTGTGGCTCAGAAGGTAAAACGGCCACTTACTAATCAGAAGGTCAGTGGATAAATTCCCAGTTACCCTAGTCTATATGTAGACTGTAGACACCTATATGTAGATGTTGAAGATTCAACAAGACACTGAACCCTGAATTGTTCAAGTACTTGCAAACGTAGGCCTAGTTGACTTCCAAATTAGATACAAGGTTAACAAGTACAAATAGGTGTCCTGTTTTAGCAACATTTGTTAATGCTTAAAGAAAAATAACAATTTATTTATCTGCAATCAACTAGGGAACAAAAAAAATACCAGAATCTGATCTAATCTGCTATCCACACACAGAGGTCTGAGGGATCTTCCAGGAATGGTGACGCTATTTTCCAGTGAACTATTTGGTAAATGAACTGGTTCTCACACTTTTTTTCCTATGTCAGTGCTTTCTATCTAACATTCACACCGATATCCCTCATCTCATTTATATGTAAGGAGATGCATCAGAGAGAAACTCAGGGTTAGTATTTTGCAGCCATGGACCGAACCTGCTGATTAACAGATGACCTGCTCTATCTCCTGAGCCACAGCCACGAATGGAGTTACTTTTGCAGCATAACTTACCATGGAAATATATCCAGGTGAGAATTGAACTTCCTTGGTAATGTTTAAAACCCAGGATTAAGCCTAAAGTTATCTGGATATACTTAAATTCCGCTCCCATAGTACCTCAAGATACTTCTGCAAGGGTTGTTTCCATGCAAGGAAATGTCTGGAGAGGACAGGATAGCGGAAAAAATCGATTTTAACTCTGTTAAGGTTTAGGTAGTCATAAACCACCAATTTAACCGAGCAAAACAGGCATGGCTCAAAGCACTCAGCCCCCCTGTTTACCAGTGCAGGAGTGGGCGTGTGTTCAATAAGTATTCATCAGATTGCTGCCATGGATGAAATAAATAAAGCTGCCGGGGCTCCAGCACATATCCTCTCCAATCATGTTGAAATGCTTTCGCGCCGAGGCTTTGGCTGGCATCGGGACGAGCCACAAACATCCAGAATAACGTGGCACTTCGCTGTCAGAGCCAGAAGCTGTTTAAGCATAATCCCCATTAAAGTAATCACTACGGAGATTTGGGAGCAATGCTCCTGGCTCAGCATTAAGAAATCAGCGGCTTCTAATTGACGAAATAAAGCGACGACTCTCGGGGGAGTTGTTCCAGAGTTTCTAATGTCACTGAAGTTTTACCAGCGAGTTAGCGCGCTTTGATTTGCTTGGTTCGTCCTTGTGGATGTGCGTTGTCTTACCAACACACAGCATAACACTAACTTTAAGTAAAACAGCCGTAACACAACACAGCCAGCAAGAGTGGCATTTCATAAACTGCACACACGCAGCATGCGTTAATGATCAGCCCGAAGACCCCAAACTTCACAGAGGGTTTCTCCCAAAAGCTAAAGTTAGCCGGCTATCACTAGCATGTAACTGATAGCTCTAAGGAGTTGCGATTACAAAATAGTGAATTGTGCAAAACTAACTCTGAAGCGCTTTGAAAGTCTCACAAATATACGTCTCAAATAAATTGAAATAAAATTACAACACACGCAAACACACTCTGTTTGAAGAAAGAGTCTAATTTTTATTGTATTTATACAAAATTAGTGAGCCCTAGCTGTCCTTGATGCTAACGTTAGCCTAGCATGCTAGGTAGTATTATCCTGTGACAAGCTAGCGGCGAAAATCCTGAAACAAGTTCATGCGTTCGGCCGGAGATCGGCTCACCGGCGTCGGACTCGGCTTCACAACCGACCAGCCAAGTGTCCCTCAGCCAGAATTTGCACATCGCCGGGCGCACGGTCACAAACATGTTCAGAATTAGTTGCTACTTACAGAAAACAGCATACCGAGCCTCTCCTTCACCGCAGTAACTCCTCTGTTTCTGAAATGATCGCCATCTTGTCAGTCCCTGTCGCGTGGTGTTGGCTCGAGCGCGTCCGCGAGATGTGACGTTGTTGTTGTTGTTATTGTTATTGTTGTTCATGATGATGATGATGATTTACGTATCTTAAAAGTGAAGCTTTATTGTTATGAAACTGTGAGTTAAGTTTTAATATTTTAATAAAAATGTGCAAATTTAGTTGTTTTACTTTGATTCGATTCTTTTTTTTTCATCAGGTGTCATGTGCCACACATTCATGTCCAAAAGATGCCTTGTGTCAGATTTACAGTACTGTGCAAAAGTCTCTAGCTGCTCACATCTTTGTATTTTGCGTCATCCATCCATCCATAAAACCTTTTGCCATTGATTTTCAATCCAGTTTTTTGCGATTAGTCACCCTGTTTCTCTTTCTTAAGAATAGATATTTCTTAAGAAAGATATTTCTGATAAGGCTTCTGTGAAAAGTAGATGGAGCAACTGAATAGTAGTGTGGGTTTCACAGGTCCTGTACCAGGTCGTTGTACCTGGATTTTTATTTCCCATTTCTTGAGGACATGACTTTCAGGTCTTGCAATCAAGGTGCTGTAATTGCCCGGCGGTGAAAGTCCAAACCTCACCCTGAATGAAGTGCTGTAGTAGCACCTTATAAGAGCGCTGTACTTAAACAAACACCTTATTATTACAAATACCTTTAACTTAAATAAAAATTTAAATATGCACATTAAAAAAAAGTAAACAAGAACGAAGCACTGTAGGTTTCAATCCAAATGGTTAAAAACAAAAAACAAAGGTTAATTTCTCGAGGCTTCATATGCACACAAACCCCCCCTGGTGGTCAAAACCTTTTCACTGTTATGTGTGGGTTATTGTGATAGAGATCTGTAAATGTGAATAATGTGCCCAATGTAAAAGGGATGTTTCATGAGTCAAAAGACTTTTCTTACACAGGAAATTATCCCCATGACACCTACAACCGAAAATTTATCAAATGGTGATTAAAATTCTTTAAAGAGAAAATATAACAGTAAAATGCAACACATTTGTAAAAGTACTAGGAATGAACGTTAATCATAAATATGGTAATGTAAAATAAACATTTTAATTTCAGAGTGCAATGCAAAGGGGGCAACTTTACATTAGAGCTCTGAAACTTTAAACTGGATCCATTGAGACATTATAGCTAATTTTACCTGCCTGTCAGTTTGTCGCAGATCAAAATGAAATGAATTTGACTCACTGAAAAGATGATCTTTGACATAGACTTAGCAGCAGATCAGAATCACATTATCACCAAATGATTCAATGCATTTTTCAATGACAAGACCAGTTTATTAAACAGTTGATCAAGATTAGGTTTGATGGTGTTAAAATCAACTGGGGAAGAACTTTTAACCATGGTATCCATAAGTGTTGTGTTTACAGAGCTAAGGAAAGAACTAAAGCTGTCCATAAAATCTGCTCTCTCATTCTTAGGAGACTTAGCCAGTTCTTGGAGACAAATGAAGAACCTTTTGTTTTCCTTCACCAGGTGTTTAAGCTCTCTGATCATTCTGCTAAATTGTTTCTTGGCAAAACTGCAGACGTGGTCTTTGCACAGCTTTTGTTCACTGGCTTTTGTTGGTGGGGTGCATGGGATGAAAAAGTTTCTCACCTTTTCCATAAGTGACTGCACATTAAAAGCAGGTTTACATGAGCCACATTTCTCACTTGATGTGACATCTTCAGCATCAGAAGACTGCAGATTATCAGTTATAGTGTTTACAGTATCAGCTGCAGCTATTTCTGCTGGCCTGCTGGGAGGCTGGAGACTTTCAGCCAGACCCTTAGGTCCTGTCCGCTGCTCCATTTCTGTTGTATCTTTGCTGTGTACATTTTGCAGGTTATTTTATTGATAATATCAGCTACAGCTATTTCAGCTGGCACGGTGAGAAGCCAGAGACTTTCAGCCATCTCCTCGCCTTCTCTGCACTGCTCTTTCTCCACAGTTTCATCACTATAAAAAATAATACAGGGTCTCAGTTACATTATTGACAACATCACCTACGATCATATCAGCGGTTGTGCCGGAGACTTTCTGCCTTCACACTTTCACTTTCTTTTTTCTGTGTGGGTTTCATGTACATTTTAATGTATCCTCACTGATCACTTTGTCTGTGCTGTTTGGTGAAAGCCAGATTCTCCATGTACAGAGCACATCCATTAGATTAAACTGGGTCTCACCAGCTGAATTGTTGTTATCTCACAGTTTGAGCCCTAGCTTTGGAATTCAGTTGATTATATGTTGACTTTAAATTTATCCTGATTGAGCTGCTAACATTTCCCCTGAAAGACTAACTCTTTCCTACCTCACATATATTCCACTTCTTGAAATGTATTTTATGCTTGAGTAAATTAAATTAATCCCCCCACTTAAAAAATATGGGTAAGATTTTTTTTTATTAGTATTTTATTAGTATTTTTTTTAGAGGAAGCTAATTTAGAAAGACAAGAATGTGGAAAAAAATTAGTTGGATGTGTGGCAGACATTACAGCATGTAAGTAATAATGTTTAAAACAATTTGAAGCTTTGATCAAACTTGCATATAGTGAGTTTTTCCACCAAGCTCCATAATGTCCTCCAGCAAAACTTTAAGTTGCTCCTGATATGTAGTCGTGCATGTTTCAGGTGAACTCTGTGGCTCAACGTTGAACTTCTTATTATGGAAGGGGAAAAAAAACTTGCTGTGTGGGATGTATATGGATCTGCTGTGATGAGAGGGAATCAAGTTTCCTAAATAACCTAATAAGACAGTTTATACAGGGGTGACCCTGGGGTTTCTGTACTACAACACCATCATAACTCTTGCTACATAAATTAATTAACTGGTATTAATAAAGTGTTCATTTTATATTCAGATTAATAATTTTCAGCCCCATTAATCGCTTGTCCTTTTTACAAGAACGTTACATTTTTCTTTTTCTGTTCTTCGTAGATTATTAATCACAATCTGACGATGCCTCGGGAGTAGGTGGAACTCATAGGGAGGAAAAGTCCTGATCCATGAACACTCTCATGTGAACACACACGGGGAAACCCCGGGTTAACTCAGTGAATTGATAACAAACCTTGTGTGACTGTTTATCTTAATCACCAGTGTTAGTGCACGCCAATCCAGATAATGGATTGATAACTTGAGAAGGTTGACTGAGCTTCGTTGTGTATGGCCTTGGATTTCCTTCGGCACTAACCAATCAGCAGATGTCACTATTTCAAAAGGAAAATCCTGTGGTCAGAATTTGAGGTACAGAGAATTTGTGTTGATGTATAATTTTAGCAACTGAAATAAGTCACATACACTTAATCCCTACTAGCTTCTACACATCCAACAGCACAATAAACCATGATTTTCTTTTTCAGGAAATATAAACAACATTATAATTACTTAAACTGCTGCTAGATTTATTTGGGGGAGGTTATTTTAACACAAAAATTAAGTATCCCCGCAAAACAAGACAGTAGATTGTGAACTAAGACGTATTTGTTTACGATAGGGTATCTTAACTTAACTTTACCTTTACTTCAGTCCCGAAGCTCAATTAGTAAGCAGCGCTTCGCCAGTTTTCTCCTTTTCTTTTCTGCTCAATCACACCTGCAGCTGCAAATAAACATTTAATGATCAAAGCATGAATTGGAGGCTATCTCTTTATAAATTGTGATTGGATTGCCATAGTAACACTAAAGCTCTACCTTTGAGTACAATTACAATACTTGAACCCACCTCAAAATATATTTAGTGACAATACGTAATTAAAGTTGGATGGGTTTTGTACCACTAGAGGGCAGTAGTGCACAATTCACATAAAGATATTGTCCCAGTGACCCTCACCACCAATTGTGCTGTACGGTACAATATTTATCCCCTCTCTCTCTCTCGCTATATATATATATATATATATATATATATATATATATATATATATATATATATATATAGATATAGATATATAGATATATAGATATATATTTTTTTAGAAACACGACTATAACATGACTGGTATTATTTGGTATTATTTACATCCTTTTAGGGTGGAGAATCACAAATGGCCCAATGTCCCTGGGCCATGAAAAAGAAAGTATGATGGGCAAGCTGATTGGCTAGTTCCTGGCCCTTTGCGGCAACAGAGATGAACCAAGCAGTGTTTTGTTAAAGTCAGGATTTTCACATTAAAACAGTAAAGAAAAAATGCCCATTGAAGAGTAGCCCATATTTTATATATAGTATATGACTTAAATTCATATGTTTAGCTTACCAAGTAGTTGTAAACAGAGAAAACAGCCAACAATTATTGTAAAACCCATTTAATTAAAGCTGAATGTTTGTACTTTAGTCACATCTTCTTTGACTTAAAATGATCTGTAATGGTGTACAGAACTGTGAAGTAGAGTTATGATGTGTAATTACTTAAATATTATATTTACTTGAAATATCAAAAATACTTATTTCACCGCTTTGTAAAACAGTTATCAAATACAAAACAATGTTTTATAAGCGTATGGTATGTGGTTGATATGTTGCATGATCCTTGATGTCATCCGTCTTCGCCACGTTCTGGCCCTGTTTAAAAGAAAAGAATGTAGTGTCGTGGACATTATGTTTGAGCTCAAATATGTGCCACAAGTCTGCTTTTCAAACTATCATGACATAGTATTGTGCACCTCTGAATTTGTTTTCACCACTATATAGAATATGTTAATTGCAGTTAGCTTTCAGTCTGTCTCCACCTGTTGAGTCTGTCTGTCTCAGGTTGTGTAATTACCCAACTACGCCTGTTTTTCTTTGACTTTAACCCCCCTTCTCTTCCACATTCATGGATCAAGTGTGTGTGTGTTTTGTCCTTTCCCTCAGTGTGTACCGACAGAAGCTTTGAGTGCTGGTGTGGGATGCAGGTGCAGCGTTTCATGGGGGTTAATAATGGTTGTATGGTGGCAGTCACTATGTAGATCCTATCAGTCAAAGACAGTGGCTTTACTAGAAAACAACACACTGCCTGTTTCCCAGACACAACTCTAAATTTAGCAACCACTGTGGAAAAAATATAGTAAATATATAATGCAGTTTCTGGAGACAAAGGCAATACCCCAGAATCTCATTACAGTTCAAAGGGAAGATCCCAGAACCTGGAACAGGTGGAAGAAATTATTCAAGACTGATTTTATGGTCAAACACAAGCTTCTCCACTTTCCCAACAAATCATTAGATAATCTAAACAGTAAAACCTTTAGGCCGAAAGTGTACAGAAGGGTACATCAAAGGTTTTAGTGACTCTCTGTAAGAGATTAAATGCAGGGGGTTCAGATTAATTCAGGATTCGCTGCTAATCTGAAAATCCACTCACTCTTACTGCTTATAAAGAATCCCTCTCAGGTACAGATTAGTGTAGACGCTGATCCATACAAGCTTCGTTAAACCCCCTCTGAACAGCACAAGTGTGTGTTTTAAATGCGAGCGTGTGCACATCACTAGACTAGTGGTTTGTGTGAGAGAGATTAGGGGCGTTTGTGAGTGACTTAGAGAAAGAGGTATGTGTTGATGTGCCATGCGATGCCTCTGAATCATCTCTAATGTTTTTCTCCTTCGATGTCCCCAGGCCTTTACCGCCTTCATGTCCACACATGCAAACCCTCCCTCCCTTTTTTCGTCTTCTTTTCATCCGCACTCTCTCCCTCTAGTAAACAGATTTCTCTGTTAACTTTTTGTGTCCAGTACTTTAATAAGTATCATTACCTCACCATTACTTCAAAAAAGCTAAATAAATCACGACAAGCGTTGCTAACTGATTAAATCAGAGATTTTGGGCTCCAGCTCGCCAGATTTTAGTGTGCTCCTTTGACTTTACAGCACATTTTCTGTATGTTTTAGAATCTTACAGTTCTTATGAACCCTTGTTTTAGGCAGGTTGATAGGACGCACTATACACAACCTGCACAACACCAAATGGTAGACATATAATGTTATCAACCAGGTGTTAAAGAGTTGGAGCAGCCAATCAGACAGATATTTTTCTCAGGAGCTGCTGCAGATTGAAGCAGAGATACATCGCCAGTAAATTATGGACTTGGATTTGTCAGCTGGCCAGAAATATGACTCATATTGTTTTGTGTCTGCTGAATCTGTAAACAGACACCTGTTTCTCTCTCAGAGGCCATCTGAGATGCGGATTTGCACTGTTTTTTTTTCTTTCTTCTGTTGATTACAATGTTAAAAGGACTTACTTCACAACAGGAACTGTCATGTTCACAGCCTGGCATAAAAAAAGGGTTGATATTTCTACAGGTAAAGTACACTACCATACACCAGGCGACAAACCATTATAACCCATTCTTTTACATTTCTTAAAGTTTAAAGTTATGTATTATTATGTGGCTACTTTCTGGTCAAAATGATTCTTTAGTTCCCCCAAAAGAAACAAAAACCAAACAGCCTAAACCAATGATTCCTAAACATGTTGCAGCTCCAATAAAGTGATCAGTGGGGTTGTTCATGCATGAGAAAAGGTTTAGCTGAGCTAGATCGCTAGTTAACATCTAAAGATGATGTACAATAGTCTGACGCTAGGTCTATAATGGTGGATCCAAGCTGAGACAGAAAACTAAATACCAGCAACGTTTAGAGGGTTAGTGAAGTTGGGCTAATTGACATGTAATAATCTGCAACCTGGTAGTTAACTGCAGAACTAAGGCTCGGATAACAATAACCTAGTATGACAGGGACGATTTAAGATGAGGGTTAAACTGTTCCCAGTAAACATTTATGCTGAGTGGTTTATGTTTTATGTTCTGGTGGTTTCATGGTGGTGTTAACACAGCTGGATACGGTGTTGGTTTTGCGGTGGTTGGAAACCCAGGTGCCGGGTGAAGCCAGGGGAAATGCTTTTACTGCCTGTAAACAAACACATCTCCTGTAATTTCTTCTCTTAAAACCACCAGCCCATCTCCTCTGGTTGGTACGGATACATGTTGACAGTGGCGTCTTGACAAACTCTGATATTTAATGTGTTTTTTTATCTACGCTGCAAGCTTGTCACGATGAGACTCTGTTTATCCTCCAACACTGTCTGTTGTCATGTTGATGTGCAGGTTCATGCATAATGACCTGATGACATCAGCCCCTTGTTTAGAGGGCTGTAAAATAATCAGCAGTAGCGTCTCGATCACTCTGCTGTGTCAACATCACCTTCCCTGTTCTGGCTTGCTCTTCATGTTGAAAAACATTCCTGATGCATGTCTGAATGCAAGCGCGTGTTTTCGTGGGCAATTAAGTCAACCCAAATAGCAGGAATGGTTTCTTAGCAAAGCTTCTCTCTGCTTTTTATACCTCATCTTGCTTATTTCCTCTGTAAATGAATCACCGCTGAAGGGGATAACACTGACCACATGACAGCGCACACTTTTTCTTCCTGTAAAAAGCAGAGAGGAAATCAAATCTTCACATAGTTTCTGCTTCTAGCTTTTAGGAGTCAGAGCAATTGAATCACCTAAGGAAGAATAAAAGAGGAAATTCATTTTAATATTAGAGTTTAACTATAGTTGAATTACAGTAAAAGACCAAGCAGTCAAAGGACACACAGACATACTGCTGATATTTAAAAAAAACAAACAAACAAAGAATAAAACAAAAAAGAAATGTAAAAATAAGATGTATGAAATAAGCGGACTTGTGAACACAGGAAGCTGAAGCCAATCGGTAGGCCTCACATCCTTGACCTCTTGTCATTGAAGTGGGCCTCATTACTGTGTGTGTGACTGTGTGTGTGTGGAGAATTTTGAATTGATTACATGGTTAATATTCCAGTGAAAAATCTAAGTTTATGCTGCAGTTTTGGTAATTAAACTATTTAACTATTACTATTTTATAAGTCTTGTTCTTAGTTCTAATTAGCTAGGATGTAACTGGGCGTTGCACCCCTGCAGTTTACAGATTTAAGCTCTCCAAACTTTTATCCTGTCACTTCAGTAGGTACTTGCTGATATCATGTTGGATCTCTTTCTGCCTAATGAACTGCCTTTATTCTGCATGGGACCACCACCAGAAGGCTGAACCACTGATACGAAGCAGGATGGATCAGTGCTTCCATGTTATTGAGTTCTGACCCTATTGAGAGCTTATTTGTATTACTGTTGCCTTCTTGTCAACTGGAAGCAGTCGGGCCACAAAGATTGTTGGACAAAATATTTTGCACAAGTTTCTTTTTAATTACCAACTTGATGCAGAGAAACCTGCATATCTCTTTTAAATTTATTAGGCAACCGTAACTGTACATTTATAGGAGGAAATAAGTTTAAACTTAATTTGCCTCCTTTAATACCCGTGGTCTTGGACCTCTGGGTGCATGTTGCTCTGACACCCCGAGCAAGCCATTTTTGTTTGTCTCAGGGTGATGGGTGCTACCCAAGAGGTGCATTGTGACTCCAAGTGAGAGGAAGGGAAGGTGGGGGATTGTATGTGTTTGGTGGGGGGTGTTATTGTCCCCAAGCCTGCGGGAGCTGCCATGCACTCCAGAGCCAACAGCAACACAAGAATGCTGACAGGACAAAGGCCATAACTCCACTTCTATAGCAACACAAGT
>VUQR01009943.1:25760-45732 GCA_015108515.1 Hemichromis elongatus | reverse complement strand
CCCATATCCGATCATGGTATGACAGTGTGAACAGCACAAATCTGATATTTTCAAATCCGATCTGGGTCACTTTCGTATGTGGTACTGAATCCGATACATATCCGATGTTTTAGAAAGCGACTGCTGTTTGAACGGCCGTGTCGCATTAAATCCGTCTTTTACGTCACTGACACGAGACAGACGCCGATTATCAGCGCCGGAGAAGACAAACGAGAAAGCATGGCGGCGGAAACTAGAGACGGAGCGAGTCAGTGGACAGAAACTGACGTTTTGGACTTGATTAGCACACGGGGAGACAATTCTATTCAAGCTAAACTTTTAGGGTCGTATCGTAACCGGGCTGTGTCGCCATTTTTACTTCCGTAAACAGAGCGCGTTGTGTGTAACGTCTTCTTTTGCGCATGCGGGTCGCTTTGAGGGCCGTGAACGTTCAAACTAGAGCGCGTTTGCTGTCACATTTTATTTGTAGTGTGAACGACCACACAGAAAAAATCGGATTTGATCAAACAATCGGAATTGAGCATCAAAACCTGCAGTGTGAACGTAGCCTAAGGCTGTCCCAATTCGTAGACTCCGACAAATGCGTCCTTCATTTCTCAGAAATTTAAGGATGGGTCAAGTGTATTCTTCATGGCCCACCATATCCCAGAATTCA
This sequence comes from Hemichromis elongatus, assembly GCA_015108515.1. Lineage (NCBI taxonomy): Eukaryota > Metazoa > Chordata > Actinopteri > Cichliformes > Cichlidae > Hemichromis > Hemichromis elongatus. Next base: position 45,077 of record VUQR01009943.1, on the reverse strand, counting down.
TAGCGCAGCCCAGCCAATTCCAGTTTCCAACAATGTCGGCAGCTACTTAGTTTTGTGACCCAGAACGAGTGATATTAAAACAAACTTTTAACATAATTTCAGGTGAGAATGTAGCCATGTAAACTTCAAATATCTGCTCGGTTTATCAGGACATCACATGTTAGCTAAAGCGCTCCGACGTGTTCAGAGCCTTCTGTTGCCCACCAGCTCCACAGCTGACCGGGAGGTCGAGGCTCACTAGAGCCGGCGAGAACAGCGAACTCCCAGCACATCGCTCACAGACCCCCGCGGTCTTTGGCTACTCAGCTTAAACATGATATATAAGTCTGAGAGATAACTTAAAAATGTTATTGTTTGGCTATTTTCACTGTTTTAGTTGTTCCTGACTAAATCGGTTTGACTGAGATTAAAGTTCTAGTTTTCACACAGCTGAATAAACATCAAACAGGAAACCAATTAAACCAATTAATTAAGTGTGAGATGGTCCAGAGTTTACTCCAGTGTCCTGTTATATTTTAGATAGACAGGAGACGGCTGAGCTTATTAAACGCCACAGAGACAGCTGGTGACACACATCTGAAGGCTGGACCATCCAATTTCAAAGCCTCGCACTTCCGGCCTTCTCGGTCTTCAAAGGACCCGGTCCACGTGGACCACGAAGGCAGGGTCCTTCGAAGACCAAGAATGCGGCCTAAGAATTGGGACACAGCCACAGTCAGACTCTGCTTGATCCAGATGAGGGAGGGGAGGTGAGCTGTGTTACCGACTGCATGTGCTTTTTTTACTTTTGTTAATGGAGGTAATATGGGGGATTTGTTAAGTTTCACATATATTGGAGGTCACTGTAAAAACAAATTGCTCATCTCATCTAAAATGTCTGCTGAGCCTGCTTACCGACCACCTTCCTTGACACTCCAGCAAGACTACTTCACAGATCCCCAAATATCTACCAAACGTGTGCGAGCTCTATTTGAGTTGAATCCTCACCACAGCCTCCATCCAGACATCACTGCTGGAAACAAGTGCAGGCGGCACGCCGGGCACCTCCGCGGGAGCGCCTTTAACACCTGTGAGCAGTATCATGCAGGTCTCCACCCAATCACCGCACTCCCTCTGAGGACACGAGTCAAAGTTGGCATTGCAGAACTATTTCTGACCCAGCCCCAATATTACAAGTGATAGTGTACGTGTGGCAGATGTGTTTACCTGCAGCTTTTTGAACTCGTTCATCTCGTTTTTAGCCCGTGCTGACGGCGTGTTCATGAGAACCTGCTCCTCCAGAACCAGGGTGCATGAACTAAACACAACATTTACAGCTGAGGAAGGCCTGACAAACTACTTCCTTCCTCGCTCACTGTTTAAACATAACGTTACTTTTACATTTAAATGGTATTTGTTCGTGTGTTGTTATTTTAGTATTCAAGAGATTTATTTTATCACAGCAAAAAAAAAATAACCAATAAAATATTTACAGCAGCTTCTGGTACCTGGTGATGTAGCTGGACAAGTGATCCAGCTTCTCAGCCAGCATCTTGGCATCCTCATCCAGAGTTTCCTGTGAAATTTCTGGAATGTACCGGTGGGGTTCTTCTTCTTGGTTTTCCTCCTCGCTGTGGTTGGGAATCACAAGGAGTAACAGATCTAACATCCACCGAGTCTGAGCCACGTGAACACATCTGATCTGGTAGGAGAGAAACCATCCAGACTCAGTCTGTGTCCTACGACTGATTTAAATCACGTCTGCAGCAAACAACCGCTGTGCAAAACCCGAGCAACGTGTTCACAGACCTCACATGTTAGCTCCAAAACATTTAACGCAAACATACTTAAAACACACATCAGAATATGTAAACGTGCTTTTACTGAGCATGCGTGGTACTCACTTCTTCATGGAGTCTAAAGTTCTCACCCTCAGTGAAGTCACACAGGTTGGTTACAAACGCCTGCATTTTGTCAAACAGCTTTTCTGCCTCTGTGCTGTTTTAACAAATTGACACAAAGAAGCATTTCAGAACTGCCGTAAACAACTACAGCAAAGTTTGAATTTCAGCATGAAACAGGATCGGGTTTTATTTTTTTCTCTATCTGCTAAACTGCAAAAAGAGTCACTGATAGCAAATGTTTTTCATCTACGTATTAAAAACAATGCTCATTTTTAAAATTCTGATAATTTGTCTAATTCACTTTGAGCAAGTCAAGCAATTAATGTATTTATAATCACATTTAGAAACAACACAGGCTGACCAAAGTGCTGTACAAAGTAAAAAGTAGAACAAACACACACAAAGACAACAAGACAACATCTCAGTCACAGTTAAAAGCTAGGGAATAAAGACGGGTTTTAAAGGTTTTAAAGATGTCGCGTTTGGAGAGGTCCTGATCTGAAGAGGCAGACTTCCAGAGTTCAGGCACAGCGATCGCACAGGGCCGGTCTCCGTCACTCAGTCTGCTGCTAGGAACGATCAGCTGACCTGACACTTCTACTTGGAGCATTTTTAGTTAAAAGATCAGAGAGGTACGAGGGAGCTAATCTATTTGAGACTTAAAAACAAGCAATAAAATCTTACAATTGATTCTAGAACGTTCTGGAAGCCAGTGTGTAAACGAGCCAAGACTGGACAAATATGGTCGCGTTTACGTGAGTCTGTCAAGAGTCGGGCTGAAGACGAGAGAGCAGAGCCTGGCTGATACTAAAATACAGATTGTTAGTATTCAAGCCTGGATGAAACGAATGCATGGATCGCTCTCTCGATGTCAGCAGAACGACAAAATGTTCTTCATGTTTGCACGGGTCCTGAGCTGGAAGAAGCACAACAGACTTGATTTGTTTCTCAAATGAAAAACATTTCGTGCAAAGAGAGCTCTGGACTCACCCAGAGGGCCGAGGCCGCCCTTAAGAGAGAAATGAGGCTGGAAAGTTTTTTTTTATTATTTACGTTCAAACAGTGTAATGCCAACAATGATTTAAAGTCATCAAAGCAGTTAAAATGGAGACGTGTGTTCAAAAATGTCTGTAATTCTTAAAGTGTTAATGCAAAATCACATCTATTGCTTGATTTAAAATCCAGTTTGGTACATGTTCAAGGTAAAAGTACAAAAACTGTCTTTGTCAAAGTAGCTAGTTTGTGTTATGGACCAACAGTAACCAGTGAATGAAAAACTCACAAAATATCAGGTTTCTTGTTGGAGAAGTGCCGAAAAGCTCCGTCAGCCAAACTCTTCCAGTTGTGCAGCGCTTTCTCCAGCTCTAACCAATCAGAGACGTGCATCGTTTCACGATCTGTAATCACCACAGCAAGCTTGGGAGCCCAGGACTGCATCAGCCTGTGCAGTGACGTCACATTTCCATGGAGCCCTGTAACAGCATTGTTCAGCAACGCAGTCTATGCATATTTGGAGAATTATTAAACCACTAGAGCGTCATTCTCTCACCGTTTTCTCCATCCACTTTAACGTCCAGCTCTTTGAGGAGCTCACATAGCTCTGTGTGCAGCTCTCTTTGGACATGCTGGCCTTCAGGAGGTCCACCGTCAGCAGAAGGGTGTCTTCTAAACAGCTGAAGGCTCATACTCAGCCATCTATCCTGGATAATACCAAGTTCACTAAGTGTCTGCTGGCAGGAAAGCTGTTTCTCACCTTGGTAGTGGTCACACTGCAGTTCCAACATCTAGAGAAAACAAGTGTTTGTGTCATCGCCTCGACATTATCGCTCACTGTTCACAAAAACCTGTGCAGACAACTCTTGTCGATTCACCTCCAGTTAAAAAACTAAAACTCTAAAACTGTGACAAAGGTGACACACACAAGCCTTACATTCGCCCACTGGCTCAAATCGGCATGAATCTCTTCCACTGATGTTTTATCATATTTGTGTTCAGGATGCCTTGAGAAAGAAGAAAGAGTACCATTGGCGAAACACACAGCGACTGTAAGGTGTCCGTCCCAGGGGGCATTTTAACTGTCCTTACTTATTATTTGAGGAGCAGAAGGAAAGCCACTTGTTAATGCCTTGCTGGATGGCACTGAGCTGTGCACGGTGGGCATGTTCAGTCATCTTCAGCTGGGACATGAAAGCAGCCAACTGCTTTTTCCACTGGTCCACACACTCCATGATAATGTTAATGCATTCTGTGTCCTACAGCAGGAGGGTCGCTGTTAGAGGCAGAGTCTAACTGAACCAGCAGGACTATTTATAAGAAAAGAGTCACATTCTTACCTCTGATGTGAGAAAAAGGATGCAGTGCTCTGCTGTCTTGAACCAGCTTTGCTCACTGTTATGTAGCTGATTAACCAGATGCAGCTTCTTCACACTGATAACCTGACAAAAATAAAAAGCTTTACATTACTGCTGATTTTGACTTTGCATCTTTGAGCAGAAATTTAATTTGAGCATTTTAACTATTAGAGCCTGAGTGATTGTTAGACCGATGTTTAGAGATTTCACTGGATTTTTTCTTTCAGACACATGAAACATAAACAGATGTCCACAGCATTTGTTTTGTGTAGTTATTTATGAGTCCCTGCTAAGATTATATGATGGCAAAGTTTAACAATCATCTTAAGTCTTGGAATACTCGTTTACACTCTGCTCGACTTCTGTGATCAGCTGGTTGTTGCTTGTGGTGTTCCAAACCAGCGCTGCAAACGGGGAAGCTGCCAAACGCCCTCTGATGGAGAAACTGTGGAACACCACCACCAATAACATGGTGTAAGGCTGTTTCTCCAATCTGTGTGTGTGTGTGTGTGTGTGTGTGTGTGTGTGTGTGTGGAGACATCTTATTGACATAATGCTTTCCCTAGCCCCCTACCCTTAACCCAACCATAACCTAATAGTAACCCTGACATTAAAACCACTTTTTCAGTCTCAAAAATGCCTTCAAACTCGTGGGGACGAAATTTTGGTTATATAGAGATTTTTTTTCCTTCCTGTAAAATTAAAGGCATCTCATCCATTATTTGAGAGAAGAGAGAATCCTGAGATCAGGTCAAATTAAATGACACAGTGGCCTCACACACCTTGAGGGCGAGGCAGAGGGTAAACTGGCTCCAGCAGTCTCTGTCTTCAGTCATGTGGATCAGCTGAGCTTCCAGGCGAGCTCTCTGAAGCTCATACAGCTCATGGTAAGCCTGAACCACACTGTAAAGAGCACATATACCATTTGAGAGGTCACTGTTTCTCATTTTGCACCGCACGCTTTATCTCTGAACACTTCACAACACGAAAATCTTTCACCATCCATCAGTAAAATAAGGTTCATAACTCAGGATTTAAATGTGTCCGCTTGATGCAATCATCTCTGAGTCACTAGGCAGACTAACTTTGAGTCGGTGCGAGTCTCTTTAAGTGCCTCAGCTAGCTGCCAGTGAGCGTGCTCCGCCTGGTGGGAAACAAAAGCATCGTGCTCTCGGATTTTAGAAAGTTCCCTATGAACACAGACACACAAGTAGGAATTAAGACACGCACATTTTCATATCCACACATCTGTAATCAGCACATTAACATCAAGCGTCCCACATATATTATTAACAGCACGTGGTAATATTATTCATCGTCTGATCGTGACTTACGTACATGCTAAGCTGCTGAATGGACAGCTTGATGTGGTGGATCTCGTCTGTGAGCCGACGATCCAGAGCCCGCTGGGCCACCACCTCAGCGTGTAAAGCCTTCAGGCGTCGCGGGATTCGATCCAGCAGCGATTGGTAGCGCTGTCTGAGCAAACACGCACAACAGCTGCTGTTACACAAACCCCCGGGGGCCATTACTGCACGACGGTCCCTGAAAACGTCATTTTCTACCAAGTGTTCAGTTTTTACATTTAACTTGAATAAATAATAAAATTCCACTGCAGACTCCTGTTTCATTCATATTGTGGTGCACTGGTTTAAGCACCGTTCTGGTTATTGCCTTTCCTTGGTATCACTTAAACACCACTCTGACGTGCGGGCCGCTAACCTGAGTTTGGAAAGAAGTTGTCCTCTCTCAGCACAGCCCACGCTCACCTGCCTGATCACTTCATGGAAGACAATGTTGTAGATGTTTTGCTCAACCTTCACGAGCTCAAGCAGACCCTCCAGCTGGAAGACAAGTCATTGCATAGCCTCTCACACTGTACACGATCTGTTTTTCCAAGCAGTGCGTACCACAGATTCTGACTGTTCTGTGCTTTATGCTCGAACTCAAATCTGTAAATCTGTTATGGTTATGATGGCAATGTTAACAAAAGATCAGTAGGCAGCAGGTGGACAAAGAAAGACGTAGAACAAACTGAACACCAGACACGACACATTAGACGCAGCATAAAGAAGAGAAGCCGAGGTGGAGGTTGGTTTAATTTGCAGACTTGCAGCTGTGGGCAGGCTGAAGCCTGGTATTTTCCAAGGTTTGGTTCATTTTTCCACGTGAAGGCTGTATGACTACATATTTTTCTCTGCCTGCCTACTTGTGAAAGTTCAGTCAGCTCCTCGCTCTGCTCATCCACTCCAGCCTTCTCCAGTAAATCATCCATCATCTCCATCAGCTGGACCACTTCCAGCCTGCCACTGGGCCTCCTGGACACAGACATATACAGAAATGTGTAATATTACACATTCAAAGGCTCCCTTAACCCTCGTCTTACCTAGCACTTTGCCTACTTAATGGCACACTGTAGCACAAATTCTTCTACTCAAGGTCATCTATCAATAAGAGGAATTGATATGTGTGATCTCACAGTGAAGGGAGGACCCGCAGCCTCCGTTCTTCATCCCTCAGCTGCACTGTGAATGCACTGTGGAAGAGAAGAGCTCTGCTTTAATAACAATCACAACATCAGATACACGGTGATAATGGGAAGAGCAGACTGAACAGAGTGAAGCTCACTCCTCGTAGAACTCGAGGCCTCGTATTCCTTTATTTTTCACTATGTGAAATTCTTCCGGGATAAAACTGTCGGAGACGCACAAGTTCTGAAAGACAAAGCGGCCGCGATCATCACCTCACGCTGTACACGTGTGTGTACACTCGCATGGATAGCAGCAAACAGGCATGTGAAATCTGTCACACTAAAAGAAATTAAAATGGAAAAAATGGCACAAAGAATTCAAACATCACCTGAGGCAGCTCACCTGTGCACCTCCAACGCCATTCTTTTCACTCACTGGTGGGAGGGGTGTGGTCTTCTTTTTGGTTGCCATGGTGTCACACAGGAAAGAAATATCCCTATAAGGACACCATCCATAAAGAAAGGAGAAGATTAGATCAAATATATCTAGATAAGAAACTGAGAACTGAATATTGGCATATGCTGATAAAGTCATCATCATCAGAGTTCCAGTCCAGAGTTCCTGTATGTCTGTCCAACTGACCTGCCAGCTCCAGTCAGGGATGTTGGCTGCTCCAGGAAGTGTTTGTATTTCTTGCGTCCAAGTGGATGATGCCAGACTGCATCTGGGCGTCTGATTCCACAGCTCTAGATACAAAGTCAGTCCATGTTGTTTTATATTAGATGCTGTATGGTCATGTAGACGGAAATGGGGGTTCGATGCTACCTCGCAGTGTCGGTCGTGTGCAGATTGTCCCGTTGTTCCCCTCTTGCACACAGTGGAGGTTAGACTGAGCAGAAGTTCATGTGGGACGATCTGCCCTCTGACACCAGGCTGTGTCCTGGTGCTCTCCACCGGGACCTGAAAATTCAGCTCTGCCAGTGAGAAAGATAAAATCAAAATCCATCAGAACAGCACAGAGCTTCATAACTCTGCCTCTGACCTGATTTTAGGGGACATTAGTTTTCACCATTTATTGTCTACATGTATAATAAAGGTTCTCTATTTTCTTGCATCATGCAAAAAGAACAAGGAGACATCAGCTTTCTTTGGCTTTGTCACAAGTTGGGAAGAAAAGTTTAAAATATAAAGTACTGTGCAGAAGCCCCCCTCCCTCCCTTCTAATTTTCTGATATTTTGCAGGGAGAACAGGGAATAAGTTCCATCCATCCATCTTCTTCTGCTTATCCGGGGCCGGGTCGCGGGGGCAGCAGCATCCATGTCAGATGCCCGAACCACCTCAGCTGGCTCCTTTCAATGTGGAGGAGCAGCTCTGAGCCCCTCCCAGATGGCTTCTCATCCTTCTAAGGGAGAGGCCAGCCACCCTTTGAAGGAAGCTTATTTCTGCCACTTGTATCCGCGATCTCTTTCTTTCGGTCACTATGGACAGGTGAGGGTATGGACGTAGATCGCTCCCATCACTCGTGAACAAGACCCCAAGATACTTAAACTCCTCCACTTGGGGCAACAACTCGTCCCTGACACGGAGTGGGAACTCCACCCTTTTCCGGCTGAGGACCATGGCCTCGGATTTGGAGGTGCTGATTCTCATTCCCAACGCTTCACACTTGGCTGCGAACCGTTCTAAGGTGAGCTGGAGGTCATCACCCAATGAAGCCAACAGAACCAGATCATCCGCAAAAACCAGAGATGAGATTATGAGACCACCTAAGTAAAAGCCTTCCGCAATGTGGCTACGCCTAGAAATAATATCGATAATAATTACGAACAGAATTACAAACAGAAAGCACCTTGAGGCGACTGTTGTTGTGATCTGGCGCTATATAAATAAAATTGAATTGAATTGGTGACAAAGGGCAGCCCTGGCAGAGCCCATCACCCACCAGGAATGAGTCCGACTTATTGCTGGCTATGCAGACCAAGCTCTTGCAACGGTTGTATAAGGACTGAATGGCCCGTAGCAATGGGCCAGACACCCCATACTCCCGGAGCACCTCCCACAGGACCCCCCGAGGGACACGGTCAAATGCCTTCTCCAAGTCTACAATACACATGTGGACTGGTTGGGTATTGTCCCATGCACCCTCAAGAATCCTTGAGGGGATAAAGAGCTGATCCAGTGTTCCACGACCAGGACGAAAACCGCATTGTTCCTCGTGTATCAGAGGTTCGACTAACGGACCGACTCCAGACTCAGACGAGACCAAACATGAACCGGATCAAATGCTGAGGCAACCAAATCTAGAAGTACTAAATAAACGTAGAAGTATAAGCACGATAAACGGGGAAACAAAAAAAACAGAGAATAATGAAAAAAACAAGAATAAAAGAACCAAAAACACAAAACACTGGTTCAATGACCCAGGTACCCTAACAAAACCGCTCCATTAGACCTGTCACCGCTGATTTATAGTCCATTATTTTGGCATGCCTCACACGTTTCTTGACAGCCACCCTGTCACACATATTCCTCGTATTCAATAAAGACCTACAAAAAGCTTAGAGAACTATTGCTCAAGTCCACCTTAAATAATTACAAGGAAGTCTGGCTCTTTGGTAGCGAAATATGTAGAAGCAAGGAGTGACTGAAGACTTTTGCACAGCACCGTATCAGCTACATGTACTTTGCTCCTCCACAGAAGTATTTGATCAGAGCCACTTATTTAATGTTGTCAGTCAGAATTAGAAAAACCTAACAAGTTGACGAGGTAAGGACCTATTACATTTTGTGACATCTGCACTGTTGGTTACTTAAAACTATAAAAAAAAAAAAAATTTTAAAAAGGCCATTGGCTTCAGTCTCAAGCTGTTATTCTTTGTTTTAACGGGACAGAAGAGCCTTTGGGGAACATAACTGCCCTGGTCCTGGGTCTCTGACCCTGTGTTTTATGTTGTGAATTATTAATAGTCTTTGATTTCACTATTATTTATCATTTTTAGTCCCGTGGTTTCTGTCTCGGTTCTCTTCTTGTGCTCCATGTTCCCTGTGTCTCCCCAGTCAGTCACATCTCAGTGTCAAGTCCACGTCTTTGTGAGTGTCTCTTGTTTCCTGTTTTACTTTGATAGTCTTGTGTGCTTAGTGTTGCTTCCTCTCCTCCTGTGTCTCATTATCCCTCTGTGTATGTAAGCCCTTCATCTGCGTATTATCCATGACGTTTCCCATGTTCCAAGTCTCAGGTCTCAGTTTCTTTGTACTTGTTTCCGCCGTGTTCATCTTTGTTAGTTTAGTCTTAGTGTTCCTGTGTTTTGTGGTCCTATCTCTCTTCACTCTACAATAATGACCCCAAGTGGAATATAAAGTATGACAAACCTTAGCACCCTTGTTAGTGTTGGTGTAGCATGTCTAAGGAGGCCTAAGGAGGACCATGGGAAACGAAAAGCGTCTGGACTTCTTTAAGTTGATTGAAGATGTTTCACCTTTTTGAGTTCTAGGGTCAAATGGTGGAGAGTCCCTGATTTATGGGCTTAAATCAGGTCCATGTCCCCCCCCAAGAGGGACATGGACCCCCTAATGATCCTCTACCTAATCACACGAGCCAAGGTGTGAAAACGGGTGTAGGCCACCACCAGCCAAGGTTTCAGGTGAACCCGCTGTGAAGCCTAGCGCCACTAGAAGGCCAGGATGGTGTAGCACGTTAGTTACACTAAAGTATTAAAAAATAAAATAAAGTACGAATAAAAGTCCTGACTTTAATTTGTTATTACCATAAATATTGCTGTTGGCTTGTAGAGCGATCCAAGACATAATGTGTGACTGGTTCTGTTATAATGTTAAATACAAAGATTGTAGAAACAGAAAATTCATGAGATGTAGATGCTTTATTTAAGTTGCTGTAGGCTCGCTGTGAAGTCATTACTCTGAAACGGGCTCTTCTGCTACTGAATACTTTGAGGCGAACGCTTGTAGGGTTTCGGTTTCTTGGCCCCTGAACAGACAGCGTGTTGTTTCTTATTCATGAAGGTGTTACGTGGGCAGCAGCTACCGTCACGATAAGCTAATCCCGTTCACCGAGAATGTGCCCGGTAGCGTCACCTGCGGCGTCCGCTGTCCGCTCCGTCCTCGACAAACTCGGCGCTGAACGGGCCCTCGATGACGCAGACATCCTGGAGTCACGGCGGGGACGTTAGTCCAACATCTGGGAGACGACTCAGGGAGAAGCGAGCGGCCACTTCTGTCTGACACAGCTGTCTCCTTCGCTCTCCTCTGAGCTTCCCCAACTTCCTGTTTGCGTTGCCTTGGAAACGGGTTCATACTGCGGGCGTTTGTAGTTTGATAACGTGAACATTATTTGGAAATGTCCCGACGTTTATTGAAGCCCTGACAAAAAAAAAATTACAAATGAAGATGAAAATGTTTTCCGAGTTTATTTTTAATATCTGTTTTATTTGTTAAGAACAATTTAATTTAATTAATCATTTATCATGAAATAAACGCACCACGTATACATACAGCTTAGCGCTCTATATTAAACTTTCAATAAATAAGTAAAATGTGAAGTCGTTGGCTCATTATTTCATTATTTAAGTGATTCTATCAGTAACTGGTTTTAGTAGGTGGTTTTAATTAAATAAAATATTTCTAATCGTAATCTATATTTTGATATTTATTGTTCATTATGTTATTTATTAAAAGATCGTTTTCTCTAATGAGATTGCCCTCCCATGTGGTGATCTGTCACGGCTCTGTAGGGGAGGGTGTGTGTAGCCCAGCCTGTGCCCCGCTGAACAGCACGCCGTCTTTATTATTTCTGGGCTATGGGAGCTCTTCATGGTGCTCCACTGAGGGAAGTGTGCATCAAGTGGATCTGGACGTGACAACGGCGTCACTGCGCGACAGAAACGGAGCAATCTGCAGTAAGAGCACAGCGTATGGCTAGACTTGAGCTCAAGGAACAGGATGGTTTCCTGTCATGATTATGGATTTAATTCGTTTTCGTCATTTTGAGTTCCTTTCATGCACACTGCTCATCTCATCACTGTTTGTGACAGAGGGTAAGCGGCTGCTCCTTTTTAAAGTCTCCTCGTCTCAGAGTTGAGTTTCAGTTTAGTTTAGATTTTGTTTATTGTCAGGATATATTCACTTCTGATTTAGTGCAGGCACCACACCAGATTTTTGAACCTGTCCAGTATGAAACCAGACTGAGTTTCAGACACCGGTGATAAAATATTACCTCCTAGTATTTATTCATTAGAATCTTTCTCAGAAACCGGCAAGAAAACCTGCATGATGGTAATCGTACTTTTAGAAACCTGTGTTGAATCTGAGTTTGTTGATGGGTTTCAGCCGGTCCATGCTAAGAATTTTAATTACAAGACTGCGAGGTGACATCACTGACTACACTAATCTCTGCACATTTCCTAAGGACTGAAAAGCTAAAGATGACTAAAAGACATCTAACAATGGGGGGGTAGCATAGTGACCCATGAACGGGGTGTAAAGACTGGGGGTGGGTTTGGAGAAGGCAACAAAAAGAGGATGCTATTTGTCTCTGCTCCTGTCCAAAACACCCAATAGCAGCATGTCTTCTTATCACCACTGAAACAAACAGACGCATACACAAGCAACGTGCATCAGCCCTGAGGAGATGTCAGGTGACACGCATGTGCCATTTAAGGGCCTGCAGATAGGTCCAGACAAAGACCCTTGGAAGGTATTTGCATATGAAAAAAGCCTTACATGCTGTGGGAGGGGATGTGCAGTTGGCTGGAGCTGTATCTCAAATAGACACAAATGGCTCTGAATACTCTGAACTCTGCCTCAGGGACAAGACTGAATACAGTGAGCTGAAAGAAGAGTGAAATGGAAACCACCTGCAGCCATTTAAGTGCATTCCAATTATACGAATAATGTAAAGTTTTTAATATAACTGAAATAACTGTCAGAATGATTGTTCCAGAGTCTATAACATATCGATCTTTGTAATAATGATACAAACATGAGGTCAAAGAATACCCTTGATCTCCATCAAACCACCCAGTCCAAGTCTACACACGTAGAAGCTTCTTCTGGAGAACCTGCCGGCTGGCTGTCAAACTGATTGACCTCCACCAATGACAGATAAATAATGATTTTAAGAAGACAGCGCCAAGTGGAGCCTAATTGCGCTCTTCTGGGCCTCAATAGTCTCTCAGCCTGATTGTGCTCTTTAAGTGTGTGAATATTATTGTAATCTCTGTTCAAATCAGCAGGACTGTATTTATAGACTCCAGCCTGTGCAATAAGAATAATATAGACACAAAGGAGGTAGACACGTTTGATGCAAAAAAAATAAAAAAAGAAAGAAGGAAATTGTGAGGCTTTAATGACAATGGGAGTTTAGTAAGCGATAAAGACGGCAAGAGCAGGAATCAGGACCATAGATAGTCTAACACAGGGAAGAACACTAGTGATGAACACAGGTAACCAACACACTTGAAAAAAGACACGAGGTACTGCGGCTAGCTCTGTTTTAAGTTGAGGGAAAATTTGAGTCGACTCAGCAACGGTGACCAAATTTCAGTTTCCCCACAAATCGATTTACTGAACTTCAAATGATTTCTGAAGTCTCAAAACTCAAGGCAGGACCAGCACAGCCCAATAAATGTAAAGCAGGAACTGGAACACAAGGAACAGCACTGTGATGAACAAAGGACACAGTCACAGATATAGTGACAACTGACAGGAACTGGATTTTCTACACACAGGTGCTAACAGTGTCATTTAACAAAAACTAATAAGGCTGGAACCAAACAACGACAGAAGACTGAAAACCACAAAAACAGTTTAACTAATCGAAAAAAGTTCTAATATCAGAGTGAACGTAATGACTAGAGTCACTGCACGTTCTGAAAAACTACGACAAACAGTCGATACGATGTCCCCTTTTGTTCCATGATTACATGGATCATCTCTGAGGTTGTCCCATTGGTTATGCCTGCAGTATGGCTTGCTCGTAGCTATTTATGTTTGATGCTTTCTCGTACATGTAAAAACTGCTGTGAGTAAGTCTCCAGGCAGACGCGATATAGGAATTCAGTCAGGAAGGAAAATAGCAATGCTTTAACACAGATTCTACAGAAAGTTTAGTTTTGTGGTGAAACCTTTACAGCTTGTCTTGGTGCACAAGTGACTAACAGCACAGATTCAATATTGATGGCTGAAATCATGCTGTGTGAATTGATTCCTCTTCCTAGGCTGAACTCATTTCTTGGTTTACCAGACTAAAAGAGTCTCCTCGTGTTGCCCAGTCGTGGAAGCTGTGACTGTATGTGACTGCTGATGGCCAGGACAGAAAAACAGAGTCTGTGTAAAATAAAATGTAAAATTTTACATGAGTAAGGTTAATATGGATGTTTGAGGCATATAAAAGAACAGCTGCTTATAATTGCAGTTACACAAGAAAATCAGATGCTTATCCTCTAATTACTAGTTATATCATGTCCACGCTGAAATGAGAGCTAAACCCAAAGCTGTATCATTGTGCTGTTTAATCCACCTCATTAAAACACACCATAACGAGTACAGCAATAAATGACTCAGATGTTCGGTTGGATGCTGTCACCATGGAAATAGAAGGAATGCTAAACCCAAACAGGGAAACTGGTTTCTGTGGCAGCCGGCCACGACGCCTTGAGAGGCCCTTGAATTTAAAGTCCTTGTTACGACAACTGTGCACCATTTTTTTTAATCAAAGCTAAAATAGAGATGAAAGAGCACTGTAATCAAGATCATTCAGTGGGCACTCGTGCAAACGTTGTTCCACAAAGTTGTTTTGAAGTACTGTGGGACCCGTATTCCTTCTGGAGTACCGCAAGACTAGAAATAATTTAAGAGTGATAACTTTTCACCTAATACTTCAAATCTGGATCTTTTTTATAGTAATGTAGATATTAGATGGCTATAAGTAGACTGGATGGACAGATGGACACCTGCAGTGAAACATGGTGGTGGGAGACTTGCTGCAATTGACTGAACTGTGAACTCTGTTCTCTACCAAGAAGGAGAATGTCCGACCATGAGCTTGTGCCCTGCAGCTCAAACACACTCGAGGTCGAAATAACTCGCCCCCTAGTGGCTAAAATAGGAATAAAACGAGGGGTTTGGAGTGGCCTAGTCAAAGTCCAGACTTAAATCTGATCATCATGTAGAACCTCAAACAGACTGTTTATGCTATAAAAAAAAAAACCCTCTAATCTGGCTGAATTAAAAATATTCTACAAAGAAATTTGTCCAAAATTCCTTCTCAGTGATGTGAAAGACCCTTTGCCGTTTGTCCCAATAGCTCGACTGTGGTTCTTGCTGCCAAGGTGGCACGACCAGGTATTACGTTTACTTTCACTCAGAGCCATGCGGGGGTGGTGACCTTTTTCCACCTTTTAACAAATATGCAAAACACAAAACATCAGAAAGGAGGAAATGTGTTTTTACACAGCTCTGGGTTTTTACATGTGTTAATGATGATGTATTCTGATATATAAAATCTTAATCTGTTCTCAGGGGCTGTTCTGGACAAGCTGCCTCAAACTGTGGACCAGTGCTCTCCGAACCCTTGCCAGAACCAGGCGATATGTCGAACCCGTGGCGATAGCTACTCTTGTTTCTGTGTGCCGGGTTTTCAGGGTTCGCACTGTCAGATTGATGTGAACGAGTGCGCTTCACAGCCCTGCGGCAACGGAGGAACCTGTGAGGACCGAGTGGGTAGATTCTCCTGTGTGTGCTCTCCTGGTTTCACTGGTGAGCATCTTTATGCAAAGCCCCTTCATTTCAATCCTAAAATATGTTATCAGGAATTAAAGAGTTCTACACATTTTTAGTTATTCAAGAAAACCGTGTTAAAAATGTCACCCTAGTTTAAATGTATTCTTTCTATATTAAATGCCATCCATGTTAGTAGCTGTTGATTGGACCATGAGAGCATTAATCGCTTTTTTTTTTCCTTCTATAGTTTGAGTGTTTTGGGAACACAACAAAAAGCTTTGCTATGAGATAAAAGAGCATCCTCACAGCACCGCACAGCCAGTCCACATGAAAGCCTTCTTTGTTTTTTACCCTCTGCCCTCAGGCTCGCCTGCCCTCTGACATCTGTACCGCTTTGATGTTCACAGGTGCTACTTGTGAGATCCAGATTGACGAATGTCAATCACAGCCATGCCTCAATGGAGGCAGTTGCCATGACTACGTCAGTGGCTTCACTTGCACCTGTCTCCCCGGTTTCCAAGGACAACGGTGTGAAATCAACACTGATGATTGCCAAGAGCACCCCTGCCAAAACGGGGCTCTGTGTGTAGATGGAGTGAATGAGTAAGTGGTGTGGTCTTTCAAAAATGAGTAGCTTTAAATGAGACTTGGATCTGTAAACAAAGGAAATAAAACGTTTCAAATAACTTTACTAATGTGCCTTCCCAATCCCGTCCGTCTTGTTGTGTGATTGTCTCAGTTACAGCTGTGACTGCTCTCACACGGCCTTCACCGGCAGACACTGTGAGACACCTCTACCGCCATGCTACTCTGAACCCTGCTTTAATAGCGCCATCTGTAAGGACAATGGGGGGAACTACACCTGTGAATGCTGGCCCGGTAAAGGAAGCTCTTCTCTTGCTCAAATAATGTGGAGAATAATAAACAAGAAAACTGAGCCAGAAATATGCACTTGAACTTATTCACACCTGAAAAACAACAAGCTCCGTCCAGAACAGCCGCTCTGATGTTATCTTCAATGAACGTCATCTGTAATGCTGATCATATAAAATATCCTTCCTGATTCCAGGGTTTGAGGGCCGTCAGTGTGAGATAGACATCAACGAGTGTGGCAGCGGCCCTTGCAGAAATGGCGGCAGCTGCATTGAGAGATCTTGGCATGCCTTGTATGGCAGTGAGCCTCTTCTGCCTGAAGGATACGATCACAAACATTCTGCAGGTTACATCTGCAGGTGTCCTCCAGGAACGACGGGTAGGTTATTTTAGTTTGACTAACTGAACTGGTCATGTCTTAATCAATCACGGTTTGAAAGATTTAAGCAGCATCTCTAACACGTGTTCATAATGAATGACCTCCAAAAATCACTAGTTGTGCTGCTTCACAAATTTTGGGCACCCTGACTTCTCTGAGAAATCAGACATGATCTAACATAACACTAAACCACTAAAGCTGATTATTCTGTTCAGGAAAAGATAAATGTAATGTTCCATTTTAATAAAGAGCTTGTACAAACTGGTGGATCAATCATTGCCATTAACAAACCATGTTAATGTAGGGCAGTGATCTAAAAGAGATATGTGGCTTCGCACAGTTTCACTTTTTAAACAGTTCATTGATCACAAAAAGCAAGACCAGTGGGTCTCCAGTGGGCGGGCACTGGATCAACAAATACACCGTCTGTGTTCGGACGGATGCAGAAACAGGACCATGGACAGCGTTTATGCCAAGATTAAAATGACAGTATAAACAGCTGTCAGGTGCTGAAATGTTCTCACTTTGGTGCCCCCTGGTGGTAGTATAAAGAAAAACACACACAAACACACTGTTCAAATAACTAAACCTAAAATAAATGCAGAATCTCTTTAAGTAGTCACAACTGACAATATGTTACTTAAGCGGTAAGATAAACAATATAAGGTAAATGTTAGTGTTTCTGAGGGAAACCCTGGAGCAGGCATGTTTCATCAAACTTTACATTCTGTCGGAAAATCTTTAAATGCTGCTTGCACAAGACTGCTTGATCTGTAGGTACGAACTGTGAGCTGATGCCTGCTGAGAGTTGTGTTCTAGAAATGGACTCTCTGCAAGTTGCAGGGGCACTGACTCAGTAAGGTGGCCAAATAGCATTAGCTTAATCCCCGGGGATGTGGCTTTTCTGGTCTCCTGACTGGAGCTATTCAGCCCTTCATGCTTCAGAGAAGCAGACAAGGATCAGGCGTCCACCGTGAGGACCCGTAAACACACAAACACACCACATAACATGGTGCCGGTAGACAACTTTGAGGCTGTTCTGGGAGAAAAGCTGACGGCATGATGTGGACACCTGCGCCGTGGATTTGGGGGATCTGGTTGCTTGGAACAGGTAACAGCTGTACTTGTACCAGTAGCTTTAATATTACATAACAGACATTAAATTACACCTGTCTTTCATCTTTGCTTCTTGCCTAATCAAAACAAGTAGCTCGTGGCTGACTGAAGTTCACTGAAGAAGCAAATTTCAAGTGCTGGGACCACCTACAGCATGTGCACAGACAGAGCTCCTGATACAAACATAAAGAGACGAATAATGCTCCCAACTGTGCTGTGGTATCAGGGTGGTGAGAGGGCAAAAACAAAGCAGGTGTGTTGATGTCGGTTTAACATCTAGATGGGCTAACTTGACTGCAGAAGATAGATTACCTGGTACCCGGAGTTTAAATGGAGACAAATGTAGTGGGAATAATAATCCATTTATACCTGGAAACATGCCCCCACCACCTTTGTTGTTGTGGTTATATAATAGCCGTAGTAACAGTGTTTATTGTGTGTGTGCTCTGGGCCTCTCTTACAGGCTCCCTCTGCCAGGAGGTGATAAACCAGTGCGAGCCCAATCCGTGCCAGAATAGGGGCAGATGCGAGGCTCATGTTGGGGGCTACACCTGCCACTGCCTCAAGCCCAGTCGTGATGGCATCCTCTACGGAGGTGTTAACTGCGATGTGAAGTTAGTGGGTTGTGAAGGCCATGAGTGCCAGAACCAAGGCTCCTGCTCTCCTTTCCTGTTGGATGGGACTCATGGATACACCTGTTCCTGCTCACCCGGGTACGCCGGGCCTCTCTGTATGACCCCTACAGCTTTCACCTTCGAGCGCAAAGGCTACCTGCTGCTGGAGAGTCCCCTAGTGGACACAGAAGTGACTTGCAACATCACTCTCAGCTTCAAGACTTTTTTGCCTAGAGCTTTGTTGTTTCACACCATAACAAGCGGTCTGCAGTTCAGCCTGGAGGTGGAGGGGGGGAAGCTGCGTCTCACGGTGAGGAGGGAAGCCTCTGCTGGGGCAGAAAGCCCGAGCCAGCTACTCGAGCTTCCGCACAACGTCACAGATGGAAAGTGGTATTCTGTAGAGGCTGTACTTGGAAACTGGGTGCTAAGCCTTAAACTACTAGATGATGCCGTGAGGTGTGCGAGCCATTCATGCCACAAAGCGGCCGCAGTCCAAAGCTGGCTGGCGGGGTTTGTTTCGGCCACTCAGAGCACTTTTATTGGAGGAATGCCTCGAGACTCGAGCGACCCCGGTGAGTACGCTGCGTTTACTCCATTCATCGGATGCATGCGGGACGTGTTTGTGGACTGGCAGCTCGTCATCCCTGAGCAATGGCTGAGCCACTCAGCTGTCAACGTGTCCCCGGGCTGCAGCTACAGGGACCGCTGCCTGGACGTGCCGTGCCAAAACAAAGGAGAGTGCGTAAACCTGTGGCAGAGCTACGAGTGCCGGTGTACCAGGCCCTATGAGGGGCACGACTGTGAGGAGGGTGAGTTTGACACAGAATTCAAAGGGATTCTAACCCAACACAAGGTCTGGCTTATCAAAATCCAAAAACTGGGGCGTAATTTCC
>VUQR01009943.1:7085-25740 GCA_015108515.1 Hemichromis elongatus | reverse complement strand
GTTTAACCCCCCCCCAAAAAAAAAAAAAAAAAAACATTACACCCCCCCCCCCCTCCCCCAATAAAATTATGAATTATCTTGCATAAATAGGCTGTTGATTTTCTTTAATCATTTCAGTTATTGGCAGCCATGTTTAATCATCTGGGAATTTACCCAGCTTTATTTATTTATTTAGACAGAGATCTTGACCCCCCCCCCAAAATGTTCAGCACAAAGTTACTCCGATGTCCAAAACTGGGGCATTGAATAGCATCCTTAGCTGCTTGGGTGAATCAGGAGACACGGGGTCGGAGATGAAATCTGTCAAAAGGCACGCTAAAGGGGAAGATCCTCTTACGCCAAGAACTAGATTAAGACAATCTATTTTGGGACTAACATGCAAGGAAATGCCAGACTGTAAAATAGCGACTGCTCAGTAAACCAATGGCTGCTGCGATCGATGCATCATAACCTGAATAGTGCACGTGATAATAGGTTAAAGATTCTTTGAACAGTTTTCATCAGTTTCCCACCACGGCTGCTTGAAAGGCAGACTGTCGATTGTTTCAAAGAAGATTACTGATGGGAAAGTAACATTTACCTGCACATCTCCTGAACACCTACTCAAACCTGCTTACATACAGAATCTTTTTCACCTGAGCTAAATGATAAAAAGCACAGACTCTTTATTTCACAGTGCATGCTGACCAGCTGTTTTTATGTACCCACATTTGTCAAGCTCACTTTTTATTCACCCCCTTTTTGCTTTTTGCAGAACATGTGACTGCCCGCTTCGGGAACGAGGATGCGCACAGCTTTGCAGCGTTCACTGTCACTGATGAGCTGGCCGACAACTTCTCCATCTCCTTCTTCCTGCGCACGCGGAGGAGCAGCGGGCTCCTCCTGGTGCTCGCCAACAACAGCAGCGCTTACCTGCACGTGTGGTTGGAAGGTGGCAAGGTCGCAGTTCGGCTTGATGAATATGAAAACCTGAAGTCAGCGGGTGCGATTGACGACGGGGAAGCTCACTTTGTGAGCGTAGAGGTGGCGGTGGACGGCCTTATCACGCTCTACGTAGGGACTCAGGAACAGGGGGATGTGGAAGTGAGGCCGGTCAGCGTCCAAGCAGGTGACACGGTGTATGTGGGAGGTCTGCTGGAGGCGAGGGACACCGCGGCGTTCGGTGGATATTTCAAAGGCTGCGTTCAGGACCTGAGGATCAGCGACAGGAGGCTGCAGTTCTTTGGGCTGGACACTACAGTGAGATCGTATCCTCTTGAGATTATGGAGAATGTAACTGTGGGGTGTTCTGGAGACAACATCTGCAGTGTGAGTGAACACCCTGCACACAGTGTTGGTGTCGTATGTGGGACATAAAGCAGATAATAAATCTATTTTGTAATTTTGAATCACATTGTATACTCTTTCTACAAAATGATCAAATGAAATCTGAACCACAAACCTAAAACTAATTTTTTCTGTATCTCTTTGTCAGAGGAATCCGTGTCTCAATGGGGGGATGTGCTACTCCAGGTGGGATGACTTCACCTGTACCTGCCCCCCGAACACGTCAGGGCGGCGCTGTGAAGAGGTGAAGTGGTGCGAGCTGTCCCCATGCCCCACAGACGCAGGGTGCAGGATGCTGAACCACGGCTATGAATGTAAGTGACCTTCAAGGATTCGTCAGTTACAAAAGCAGAGCTGGTTTAATTACACTTGAAATGGCGCCAAGTCAATTCCCATTGGCTTCAAAGGCAAAGTCGAGTTGCAAGCGTGTTTCAGAACAGACACTAAAAAGACACGGCGCTGGAACAATAACCTCTGATTTGGTTTTGCATGAGTGGGATCCAGTATTTTGGGCTAAACCTGTTTCTCTGCTACATAAGAGCCCAGTGGATGCATGCCTCCTAATCTTTGACCTTGTTTGTTTAGTTCGCCTTTATGGTCTTAATTGGCTACTATGTAACCAAGTTACTCAACGCTGTTATACACTGGTCTTAATCTGCCCACGCAGTATTCCCTATGTGATCCGTAAAGTAGGATCCGTCTGATGCCAGCTTATCCTCTTTTTGGAATTAGTGATGATTTTCTGTGCGTCTGTCTCCATTATTATGGAGACACAGATATGTACTACTTGTATTATCAGACAGGTAGCTGTCATACTGTAATACTGCCTACTAAAGGTGGGAATCATCACATACTCCATAATATGATATTATCACAGTATTTCACTTACAATATGGTATGACTTTATTTATAACATTTTGCGATTTATCACCTTTTTTCAAGCCCAAATTATGTCGTCGAAGGTAAACTTCATCAGTATTTATTTTATCCAGTAAGATAACTTCATGTCGCTTCACTGAGATCGTCCAGCACATCAGCACTCAGGCGGAGTCAGTCTGTTATCAGTATGTGATTGAATCGGGTCTGGTTGCCAATTACATACAGTCTGTTTCTCAGAATACAAATCACACATGGATAGCTGTGTTTATAGGCACAAATTCACATTTAATGATCACATCTGCATTTCAGTAACCTCGTGTTCTTTGGGAATACAACAGCCTGAGTCGAGTTGTGTTCCCATTCAAACATCTTGGAATCAAAGTGCTCGTGATTATCTCACCATTTTAGTATTTAAATGTATCTAATAAAAATCATTTTTATATGATTTATATGAGAACACTATGCTGTATCAGTTTCCCCTACATACTGATAGGTTTATTATTTAGATTCAGTGCTCAGTAAATGACATGCCGACCAAAACACACCAAAAAAAAAGAGTAACGTTTGACAAAGTAAATGTGAGCATTGTGGCAGATACATTCACGGCTGCTATTATGTCCTCGTCTCCTAGGTTACTCCAATGCAACTTTCCTGAACGACAGCACCGTGCTGTCCTACCGGGGAAACGGTCGCATATCTCGCAACCTGACGAGCCTCTCCCTAAACCTGCGCACACGGAAGCGTAATGCAGCTATCCTACATGCCGAGGAGGGTTCGGCTTTCATCACGGTCTCCATCCAAGATGGTTTCCTCTTCATGGAGCTTCAGAGTACCTACGGGAATGACAGCGAAGCGGCGGAGGTGCAGGAGCGCCGACCTACGGTCGGCCTGAGCAGCAGGAGCCGCGTCAGCGACGGCGAATGGCACAGTGTCCACTTTCTTATGGTAGCACCGTGGGAACAAACCTCTCGGTGGACTCTGGTGCTTGATGAAGACGTAGAAGAAGCCAGCACTTCCACCAGCCAAGGTGGCAACCTGGACTTCCTCAGAGAGGGGGTGGACATCTTCTTAGGGGGACTGGCCCCCGGCACCGGCTGGTCCCTCACCGGATGCCTGGGCACCGTGGAGCTGGGTGGGATCGCGCTTTCTTACTTTGGCTCCTCTGGTGTGAACCTCCCACGCGTGCAGGAGGAGCAGTTCGTCCAGACGTCGCCGCAAGCGCCGCTCATCGGCTGCGGCGGGGCCTCCGTGTGTGATCCAAACCCATGTCTGAATGGCGGGGAGTGCCGGGACCTCTTCAACGCGTACAACTGCAGCTGCCCCGAGGGCTGGGCCGGGAGACGCTGCGACTTCTTCCTGGACACCTGCGCTTCCAATCCCTGCTTTCGCGGCAACTGCAGCGTCGCCGGGCCGACCTACGAGTGCGCCTGTGAGCTCGGCTACACGGGCGCCAACTGCGAGGAAGAGGTTGACATGTGCAAAAACCACCTGTGCGCCCACGGAGGCACCTGTCTGCACGGGCCCAACCGGTACGCCTGCCTCTGCGCGGAGAACTACACTGGAGCCCTTTGCAAGTAAGTTTCGGTTTTTGCTAAGCTAAGTAGTAAAGCTGAGGAGCAGAATAGAGTCAAAATGAAACATTAGTGGGTGTTTATGCAAAGTGCAGATGAGGAAAGAGGAAACCAAAAATCCTGTTATTAATATTTCATTCTTCAAAGGTGACTTTATTTGTCTGTGAAGTGCAGTGAAAGCTGTGGTTAGAAACACAAAATGCACAAATAAAAGCTACAAAATTGCACCGACAGGGGACTGCAGCACAACACAAACACAATTCTTCACTGCAAAATGTCTCCACATCTCTGCCTCTGTTCAGCATTTCAACCACGCCTGCGGTGAGCGCCTCAGAAGCTGCATTTCTATTCTAGTGTCAGCCAGAAAAAGGCCCCAGTCTGCTCACTACACAAGGCTCTCTGGTTCCGCGCCAGTTTCTTCCCCCCTCTGTCATCGAGCGTTCGCCTCTGAGACCCAGCGGGGGGAACGCCTCCAAGCATTTATCCTGTAAACACACAGCCTCTTGCATTTTGCCTCCTTTTTTTTTGTTTTTTGCACACCTTTGCAAGTGTCTCGCTAAGCAAGCCACACCAGTCAAGCTATCTCCCTTTACTGGGAACATCCAGGCTGCTTTAAAGTTTTCTGTGTGAAAACGACTTCCTTTTGTTTGTCTCGTTTGTTTGCGCCTCTTTCTTCCTCCCCTCACCATCTTTCTCTCTGTTTCCTCTGCAGCGAACGCGTTGAAGAGATTCCGTGGTACATTGTTCTCAAAAATGTGTGAGTTGTTGTTTTTTGTTTCTTTTCCCATTATTATTTTATTTTCCACGTGTTCCCAGGTGTTTGTTTCCTGTTAGATATTTGTCTCTCAAATGTCAGGTATGAAGCCTTCCCTCTTTTTTTTTTTTTTTTGTGGAACAAAATGCGAAGCAAAGGCAAATATTAGCACTTTTAAAAGTGAGCCAACCACTTTTTCAAATGAGTGACAGCTGTAGTTTAAAATGATCAAACTGTTCAGATGACTGTGTGTTTTGTAACCGGTGAGGGATGAGCTTCAAGTTTCTGACAGAGCCGTCGTTGCTTGAGGCGAATAGAAGGTTACAGAGGCCAAAGAGAAATAAGTTGGCTTTTTCATTCCTGCACATGTGATTTGACGTCCTGCTGGTGACTAGTTGCCAGAGGGCTTTAATCTTATTATCCTGGTCGCCTCTTAAGTCTCTTTGTCTCCAATGTGGGGAACAGCAGGAGGTTGAATAATGCAACTCCCACTTGGCCATCTCTTCTGCTTCCGGCAAACATAAAGTCAGCAAAAAAAAAACTGCTGTGCAAATCTGCTGAACATATCAATATGAGCTACAGACTGACAAAACTTGTCCTTTAAACTTTTCCAACAGAAGGCCAAAGCTTCCTGTTTCTGTGTGTGGCGATGACACCAGAAATTACACCTGCTTCAATGGAGGCAACTGCACCGACCGCGAGCTCTCCTGTGACTGTCCACCAGGCTTCATCGGGCACCGGTAGGAACGAACGAGAAACGCATATTGTCCTAATCAGCGGCTCACTGGCATCGCCACCTGTCAGATTATTACATGGACATAAATATTGGGCCTTTATCTCTAAAGTCGTCTACTGTAATGTGGTAAAGTTTGTGAAATTTCTTCCCTTCTAAATATTCCACGATCGGCTGTGAGTGGAGTTACTGCAAATTACAGCAACTCATCCGTGAAGTGGCAGACGACGGAACGTTACAGCTCTGCTGATTCAGTAGCTTCCAGCCCTCGGCTGACATTAACATCAGCACGTACTCTGTGTGCCGGAGCTTCCGACTCGGGTTTCCATCTCCTGTAGGTGTGCTGTGTTTGCTCCATATAGTGTCTCAGGATTTTTCATGTTTGATATTAGTGCCTCCTCCACCCACCAGCCTCTGACATAAAGAGGATAAAATAGGGTTCATGACCTGTGATGTGATGCTGGGAACTTTTGGGAACTATCCAGTATTACACCAGGTTTAAGAACAACGTTATTAGAACTTGTGGACTCTCTCTGCATTGTGTTGACGCGTGGCTGTGGTCTGAGTCCTTGTGCGATGCTGTGGTTTCAGGTGCGAGCAGGAGGTCGACGAGTGCAAGTCCAACCCGTGTCTGAACGGAGGCTATTGTCGCAACCTCATCAACAAGTTTGTCTGCGTGTGCGACATGAGCTACGCTGGAGACATGTGCCAGACGGACGTAAGCGACATTTACTTTTACGTGGCTTTGCTCTTGTGGCAGAACCTCTTCCAGCTGCTCTCCTACCTGATCCTCAGGCTGGACGACGAGCCGGAGGTGGACTGGGGAGGAAATGACTGAGTCTGTGTGCGTGTGCACGATGGTCAATGCTCTTCTTTGGGACTGTTGGTTGGAATGTTCTTAGTGCTTTCAAACGGGGGATTGATTGATCTTCAAAGGTGAGCATGGAGGTGCTCCTATAATATGAAACACTCCAAAGAACGGGCATTTCTCTAGTGTGTCACCACAGAACTACTTGTGCCTTAAAATGATACTATTAAATAAGCAGCACCTTATTAAATATAGTTATTTACCGACATATATGCATATTATTAAACATACGTGTTGCAGTAGATAATAAGACATGCAGCTGAAGCAAAGACCATGACCAGCCGTGATCCTCTTGGCATCACCTATAAAATGTAACATCTATCACGTTTCCCTCATTATGTCCAGAACATAGTCCAGACCTACGTCGAGTTTAATTTCCTACCAGTAGAGAGAAGACAGATGGATCTGGGCTTATTATTTGGTGTAGGAAAGGAGGTTCTATGCAAGTAAAGCACTTTTGGGCGAGGTGAGGAACATTATGAATACCTGAGTTATTTATACTGTTCCTCAGTGAAGCTCTCCTGTCAGTCTCGTCTGAACGGGATTTTGGGAGCTCCGTACGGATACATTTGTGTTGTAGTTACAAAGGCACCTAGAGGGGCTAGAAGACAACAAGATGTCTCGCTTTGTTCTTGATGTGCGTTCAGAGCACTGCGCTGACTGACTGACTGACTACTGTGTGCTGTTTTGTACCAAAGAACGACTTTTTCGTCTCTAAAACACCGTGCTGTCTGAGCCGAAGATATTTTAAGCCTAAACTCTCTCGTGGCCCCGCTCGAACGGTTCCCATCGACATTCAGCGCGCTGCTGTGGTCACCGTTTCATTGCATTTTGTGTGTCTCTCACTGTAGACTTGTGTGTGTTTATTGTTTGTCTCCAGTCTTGTTGTGCTGACATCATGCTGAATGATCCATGTAACTTCCTGTTTGTCTGTTTCCTCCATCATATTCGATCGTTGTGTCCTGTCTGCCTGTCGTCTCTCTGTTTGTTCTTGTCAAATAAAAAAGCCTTTCAGCCTTGATTTTTTTTTACTCATCTGTCCTCTTTTTATTTCGCTTGACTAACTTTTTCCTCACACAATCGCACATTTTTCTGTTTCCCTTCAAAAATCCACGTTAGAAGAAATTACAGCTGAAGGTCAAACTCCTTCGGTGGTTTTTCTAAACGTCCGTGTGTGTGTGTTCGAAGGAGTGGACATACTGAGGTCAGGTGGTTGCTGCGACACCAAACATAGACTCTTAATCTCATTTAACAAGATGTCGAGTGAGTTTATCCAGGAATAGCCACAAGTGCACACAAAGACAGAACACGGCGCACACCTACAGTGTGTGGACATCTAGTCTTAAAACTATTATTGGGCAGTTTTGCTTCCTCGTTTCTCATCAGTGATCCAGGCGCTGCTGCTGCTGCGCTCCAACATCACAACTCTGATCTGAAGACGGCGTGAGACTCACAGCATTTTTATTTCTTCTTTTACATTTCAAACATGAGGCAAATATGGTTAAATAATTGGATAAAAAAAAGCTAAAATAGTCAGATATGGCTTATAAAATGTTAGTGTATGGATACACCCACGAGCCACTCAGCCAAAAACTATTAACAGCTGAAATAAGAGATAAAGACTCATCAGGCCATAACAACAAACTTTAGCTTCCTTTCATACGTGGTATATTTTATAACAGGAGAGCTGGAAATATAAATCTAATGGGACTGTGCGTGCTAAATGATAATTAGGTAATACGGACAATTTATTGTATTTGTAGGTCGGCAGCCCAGCTCTCAGCATACAGCGTTCGCCCCACACGTCACCTTTAGTTTGCTGGGATCGGGTCACCCCTACAGCGCCTTCCTTCCTCCAGCTTGTTGCTGGGTGCAGATAAACTGTTTTGCAATCAGATGAATGATCGTGCTCAGTGTACCAATTGCAAGGATTACCAGTGTAATCTTCACATACGTCTGTGCATGCAGTGGCTCTCTTCTGTCTTGTATTTTTACAAGTCTGCGTGCACGTGTGTGTGTGTGCGTGTGTTTCCTTTGCAAGCGCAGGTAGTTTCACGGGGGAGGAAATGGGAGGCAGTTTTTCAGCGTCGGCACTGATGTGGCCATCCTTGGAGCGCGAGATAAGCACAGAGGTAGAAATGTGCTTTGCCAGCAAAAAAGCAGCATCTGGCGCTGAAGTGCACTTTCAGCAGAGAGCTGGTGGCATTCACACAAGTTGGGTCTGCTTCACAGAAACCTATGAGGGCAGCTTAACTGGCAGCCACACACACACACACACACACACACAGAGCAGGTTGATAGTGCTGACAGCAGGGAAGCACTGCTGCCGCCGTCTCTGTGTGCGTAGCCGCTCTGCAGAGGCTTCAGGGTGGCCTCGGCACGTACCTTAGAGACTGGTTAGTTAGACATCTCTGGGTCTGTGTGTGGCAGTCGGTGACTGATGGCGGGTCCTGGCTGCAGGCTGCTCCAGCTCGCTTGTGTCACACTCGCTCTGACAGGCGAGTGTGCTGCAGTGACAGGTAAGCACTTTCCAGGAGTCAACAAAGAACCTGTAGCAAGGGGGGAAGAAAATCCAATGTCTACAGCATCAAGCGTGAGCGCAGAAGTTATTTTTTGCCCCGGGATATGGATGGTTGTGTTTTTATTAGAATTATGTTTCCATGTTGATTGCTCGCTGTAGAGTTTGCTGACTTCTGAGATAATTTTCGCAGCCCCGTGTGTCGGTTATGAGGATGCTGTCAGCAAGTGTTACGGAGTGAGACTTACAGCTGTTGTAGCAGGCGCTCAGAGAATCACAACTATCACACCAACCACGACTGCTGATGTAAGTTTAAGGGCATCTGCTGCTCGGCTTTCCCCTGCAGGATAATGCTGCACTGGAAGGCTTTAAGTAAATCCCGATTGGTTGGGGTTTGTTTGGTGAGCGGCATCTGTGCGTTTGCGTGCAGGATGCTGCATTTTTTTGTGTGTGAGGCTCAAACTGCCTCAAGTCTAAATTAGATAAGAATGTTAGCAAGTCATAAAGTCCACAGATACATCTCAGACACTTCAGCTTTCAGTCCTGCTTTGAAGGAGCTGTGTGCGCATGTTTGCTCGAGCTATTTTGGGAATGTGTGCGTGTGCTGATGGGATTCTCGGCAAAGATTGCGCCTGTATGTGTGTGATCCTTCACAGACGGAGCGTGCTCCATACAGCTCGCCGGTGACCGCCGTGCTGGCACCGTGTCTGGTTGGCTTGGCAATAGTGGTGGCGATGCTGGGGCTGACGCTCACGGCAGCCAAACTGCGAGAGAGGCGGCAGACGGAGGGAGGTTTGAGTCCGCGGCAACTCGAGGCTCCTGGTGGTCGCAACCCACCTGCTGAGCTGGGAAACGCATCCATCAACACTTTGGCAGCACACTTGGAGCGCCTGGTGTAGCGTAAAGGAGTCAGGAGAGGAAGAGAGTGTGTGAGAAATGGAGACGGGGGGATAAAGCATGTGTTCTCAAAAACATTGGCAGGAGCAGTTTCTCTCTCTGACTCGTTGTCCCTTTCTTGCTTCTCCTCAGCTGACCTCAGAAGGTTTGACCTCTGACCTCTTGCTGTCTATCAGTCTGGCGTCCGTCGTCCTGTTGCTGGCCATCATCCTGACCTCTGTCGGTACGGTAGTGGCCCTAAATCGCCGCGCCACCCACGGCACCTACAGTCCCAGCCGGCAGGAGAAGGAAGGGTCGCGGGTGGAGATGTGGAGCATCACGCAGCCGCCGCCCATGGAGAGACTGATCTGAGACGCACAATGAGACTGTGGTCCTGGTAGCAACGCAGAAAAAATAGAAACGACACCTGATGTAGTGGATGTGTAAGTGGTGCAGTTTGAACAGGAAACCTGGAGCTTGCATGGAGGCGCCACGTTAAATCACTGCCCGCTGTCTTTATTTGCATATACGCATGCAGAAAGATCTTGTGACAGCATTTTCATTTTCAGCACCTTCATCCATCTTTGTGATGCTTTGCACCTGGTTCCACAGAACGCAAGCGTATCCCTTCTCCGTGTGTCACATCTCTCTGCCTGATCCATATATTTGGGATTGATGGAGCAACGAAAAAAAAACCTGCTGGAATTTAGGGCACATGAACGCATCGTCTTCAAGCCTCATTTGGAAACAAGTCGGGATAAACCTGCGACTGTTCTACGTTGTTCTTTGAATGAATGAATCAAACCTTGTACTGCTCCATCTCTCAGTAACCCGTTGGACATAAATCGTGAAAGGACCGTGAGTGTGTAGAAAAAGGTTGTTATCAAGTATTTTAGACCAGCCACGATGGCCCCACACTGGACATGGTGGCGCTCTGTGGTGTAGAGGTGGAAGCTATAAAACGCTCCAGCTGCTTAGTGATTAATGGGATTAGTTGCCAATAGAACGATTAGAGAAAACCATAAAAACATGAAATAAATCTGCTTCATTGCTAGGTTACGTTCATTTTTCAGTGCACTCTTCCTCCGGTAGCTCTTTACTCGTGTTTTAGGGTTAGTAGCATTATATTTGTCCAGGCAGCCATTAAAATTGTATATACTGTAATGATGATTTTTATTACTGTGAAACTCATTTTTCTATTTTCAACCTTTGATTTTGATTGAAGTTTTCCTGTTTATTAAACTGAATTTGTTCTCATTCATTTGACGTGTACAAAGCCGAGCGTGCCGTTAGCAACACACTCGGACAAGTCTTACAACTAGTCCGCTCATTTCCATCCTTGGACCTCCGAGTCGTCCGTGGTTCTAGATAATAATGGCGTTATCCTGGGCGTCTCCCTTTAAGTAGCTTTCATTCTTCTGATTGGCTGCCCCTCACACACACATTTGAGACCAGTGACATCACACAAACTGCACTTGTACAAACTCTGAGGTTGTTACTTGAAGCTATAGCCTTGTTTAATGAGAACGTCCATCCAGTGACATAAATAAAACTAACACACACCACAGGAAGTCGCCGTCTGCGCCGTGATCCACCTCGGACTGCAGATGCAGCACAAACAACGAGAAGTGCACGAATGCTCCCATCCCGTCCGTGTAAGCACAAAGCGTCAGGAGTCCAGAGATGCATAAGCATGAAACAGTATCATTTATTTTCAGTTCACAGTGCATACATCATGTGCAATTGTACCAGGTTACTCATCAAGAGCACAATAGACTGACCTCAGTTATTTAAGACAGTTTCCTCTGCAGTGGGAACATGCAAGTGTGCACAGTATCGGAAAAATCAGTAAATGGCGTCATCGAAGCGTTAATCATCATTACGGTACCCAAACAAGAGATGGGGGGGGGGGTTTGCCGACTGTAACATTCAGTGTACTCGTCACTACAGTGTAAACGTCGTGGCATCATCACCTTAGTAGAGAAGAACCTGTGCATGAATCAACACTCAATAAAAGATGCTACATAATCCACCACCTCACAGCAAATACACGACTTAGGACAAAACCAAGAACCGTTTGGGTTCTCCTCGTCTTTGTTTTAGTGTAAATGGGACCAGAGTTACTAAAGCGAAGGATCTTCACAGCAGCGGCTGGACACTCGAGTACTTCTTCTCAATCCCAGATTTACAGTAGCTACGTTTTGTTACATTTTACATGAAATGTACTGCAGATGACATTTCACTCCACTAAACGTCAGTGTAACATACGAGAGCGGATGTTAACGTCCGCCGCTCTCGGTGTGGTGGCGATGGAGCTGAATACTGAAATGAAAGCAACAGAAGGAGCACAAGCAGCACGTCCATGCAGACACAGCAGCGTTTAACTGTGCGGGAGCAAGCATGTGACCGGCGACGTGGGACATTAGTAAATATCTCTTTTTTCCCTCCAAAAATAAAATCTAAAACATTCAAATATTAGATATAATTTTTTTTTTACAAGATACGACACCGATCATATATTATCCATGTAAAATATACTCAAGCCAGCAAAAATACGTCTATTCAGCTGAAAATAACTTTTCATTATGAAACCAACTCCTCTGAGGTTTGTTCTTTTTTTTAAATACAGAAAAAGCTCAGGATACATTTTGTCTTTAAAAACAAACGAGCACACACGACATAAGGAATCCGCTAACAGTGAAAGGAAAAGTACCTCATTTACAAACAGGATGAAACAACCCAGAGCGATCG
The DNA here is from genome assembly GCA_015108515.1 of Hemichromis elongatus. Lineage (NCBI taxonomy): Eukaryota > Metazoa > Chordata > Actinopteri > Cichliformes > Cichlidae > Hemichromis > Hemichromis elongatus. The sequence goes on along the minus strand of VUQR01009943.1, from coordinate 13,464 downwards.
TCTCTTCAACGCGAGCGGAAAGATTCCCGGCCGACCACGGCGGCAAAGAAACCCCCCCAAAAACACGCTGAGTGAAACCAGCTGGAGCGCAGCAACGAGACGGCGAGGAAAACAACGCGGGCGCCCGAGTTCACGTCGGGTTAGTTTCTCAGGCCCGGGCGGGGCTCTCGCGTCCAATCAGCACGCGAACACCTCGCCGTCGTGTAGGCCGCCTCCTCCACCTTCCTACAACACCTTGATGTGATTACACTCCTGCTGCATAAGGCACACCACACAAACCGGCTCCCATCGATATCACGCACTCTTTAAATGTGGTTATTTATTCATTCAGGGGCAGAAAGCAGCCTAATTATGACTTTATATCAAAATAAAATCTAATCACTCTCAGAGAAACTTTAGTATTTGAAACGTTTGCATAGTACATAAGTATTTTTTGAATGTTTACGGTGCATCAAGGGCAGCACGGGAACGCTTCTGGAGCCTGGTTTGCTTTTTGGACTCGCTCAGACTGACTCTGGGCTTTTAGAAGCATGCCAGTGATTTTATGAGCCAATCGTTAACGCAGAGCAGCACTCAAAAAGTGGAGAAATGGCTGCTATTAAACTGCCACACCGACTGGCGTCTGGCATAAATCATAAGAACAACGAACCATAAACGTAATATTCCCGAAAAGAAGGGAAAAAAAAAAGCGCTCTCCTTCTTTCTGGGTTTGCGGTGACGCAGTGAATGATGGGAAGCCGCGACGGCTGGACGCGGCGTTTCTCTCCACAGGAGAGTCTGTTATAGGAATACTTTAGACTCTGTGCGCATTACATCCACGCAGCTACGCTGAGGAGAACTATATTGCTTCATTACAGTACAATCATTAACCACTGCATTATACTACAGTGCGACTCCTGCCTACGCAGACACAGGTCGTTACTCCCTCACGTGAGAAAGGCGAAGAAAAATACATCAGCAAATACCAAGAAAAGACCAAAAAGCGACCACGGTGAAGCCAAATGACTAAATAATCTGCAGCTGAAAACAATCCAGGAGTCTGATCGTGCCGGCAGACAGGAATGCAAATAAAGCCCTGCTAGTTTGGCTCTTTTCAGGGGATTTGGTCATCGTAAAACCAGAGAGCACCTCCAGTCAAATCCTAGAAAGATCACCTTTATTCAAAACTTCATGAAGTCGTCAACGACTGGCCGTGTTTTTAAGGTCAAAGTGAGAGTCGGATGTGCTGCGAGTGGTAAAAGAATGAGGTGAGGAGAGGAGTCGAGATGCTGGAGCAGGAATACGAGAAAAAAGTGTCCTGAGGAGATTTGGACATGCTCACCACATCGCTGTGGAGCGCGACTGAAACAGCAGCTTAAAGCACATCTTTACATATTCTATTAATCGACAAAAGGACTATTTAGATAAGCTCTGACCGTCTCAGTGGTTCTGATTACAAAGTACCTGCTGTGGTATCCGTAGATTAAGACACCAGAGTTTAAAAAACAAACACATCACGTGTGCGTGTAAGGCAAACATGTCACGCAGCGTACGGTGAGTTTCCAAAGGCCCGCCTCGCTTTTTTGCTAAAGATTTTAGTACCTGGTAGGAATTATCAGTTGTTCGTCCACATGTGCAAACTGATCATGTGAAATGTTTGGAGCGATGCGGCGTTGTTCCAAATTCTTCCGTCCTCTCCGTCAGCCGCGACTTGCATCGTCTGGGGTGAGAATATGTTAGAGGGTGAAAAATACTAGACGACTAAAAAAACCTCTTTGTTAAAGGAATACTGAAAGTCTCCATCCGCTAAGTAACTTCTGTTTGTGGCTCTACTTTCTTAAACAGAAGATGTGATGAGCTGGTGAAGCAGATGGAGCGCGGATGGTAACAGTGCGGCCGTGGTTTGTGGTTTGGGAGTGGCGTGATCACAGTTCACTTGCATCCGTTTCCAGAGCAAAGAGCAGACGATGTGTAGTTTAAGCAAACTGACGAGTTGTTTTTTCCAATCACTATAAATCAGGTTTCAGTTTCAAATATGCAGATGGATCATAGATGGAGTTTCTGCGGCGCACCACTTCCTCTCCTCCTGCTCCTCGCTCTGTGGCTTTGTGTTTGTGTTGGCAGGTTTTGGATGTATACTCGGAGCCGAGTGTCGAGATTAAAAAAAAAAGGGAAAAAAAAGAGAGAAAAGAATGGTTTTGTTTCAGATAGCTGCGAATTGTAAAAGACGAGTAAGACGTGTGGCGTTGGACAGACTCAGGAGTCGTCTGCAGCTTTGTCCTGGACCTGGTGGTGACTGTTGTTAACTTGTGAGAGCTGCAGGCTGGTGTGGAGCACCGTGCCGAGGCAACACGTGGAGTCGATCTCCTCCAGGAGGCCTCGATCCTGCACCGCGGGAGCCCCTTTAGCCTGACCCAAACACAGGCCCAGCCCGAGAAGCCCCTCTTTGGACATCTCTTTCTCCCAGGGGACCTGCACGACCGAATGGCTGGTCCTCGACGGGCTCCCCATACCCTCCTTGCTCTCCCGCCTCTGGAGGGCCTTCTGCTGGTACTGCCTCGTCGTCTCCTTGGACATGACCTTCCTCCTGAGCACGGTGGTTGAGGCGGTCTGGTTCTTGGCCTGCTGAGGCTCCGAGCCGCTCTGAGGGTCCGAGATGGTCCGCGGCCGCCCCCCCGGTGCAGGAGAGCAGCTTGGGTTGGAAGCAGATGCTGAGGAACCGTAGGTGTGCGAGAGAGCGGGAGACGATCCCAGAGGTGCAGCTCTATGGGACAGCGCCGGCGAGTAAGACAAACGATCTCCCGGCTTCCGCGGTGAAAGCAGCGGGTCGGGGTCGTGCCAGGACTTGGCGGGCGAGGGCTGACGAGGATTCGCCGCGGAGACGTCGGCGCTCTGGGCTGGTGGCGCGGCGTCGGGCGCCGCAAGAAGTGCCGCGGGTTTTTTTGACATCTTCAAGCTGCTCTTGGTGGGCTGCCTGCGTGGGGATGGTGGAAGGTGTTTCCCGTGGACCACAGTGTCATCCTGACCCGTGTTCCATCCGCCTTGATCGCCGCCTCCACTACAGCTGCTCTCATCGGCAGGTTTAGGCTCGCTGCAGGGCGTGGCCTTGGTCTGGCAAACGAGAGGCAGGAGAGTCACCGCATGTTTACCCCTGTGAGGGCTTCAGGTGGCACTTTCTAGCAAAGCTCTGATCTTCTACTGCTTTCTAGATAGTTGCTGGTATTCTTTATAGACTCATGTATTTGTACATATGATGACCTTTGACCTCATTAAGTCAGAATAAGGATAATCTTTAGATATGTTGGATTTACTCTAAATACAAATAAAAAGTGGAATTACACACAGATGCAGATTTTGCCACATCTATCACTGCGTCTGCATATTTTTCTATATTTGAATAAAAAGTGACTCGTCCTTGCGTACCGGGGCTTTGTAGTCCAAGTCATCCATGGACAAGAAGAAGTCCAGACTCTTGGCAGCACTAAGTTTTCCTTGGTCCATCGTCGTGGTCGTCAGAGAATCCAAGATTTCCTCCAGAAGGTTCATCTGGCCTGACTGAGAGGAGTCGATGTCCAGATCGAGAGAGTACGAATCGTCGCTGTCCTCATTGTAGGACGGGACGTCGCCGCTGTCCTCGGAGGAGACCCTGTGTTTGGAGGAAAAAGAGTGAAATGTCCAATTAGCCCTTCATCTGTGGGCACGCTCGTCTGAGCGATCAACCATCACAAGATAACCACGTTTTTATGAGAGACGCGAACGCAACATGCTGCTCAACATCACAAAGAGCAACAACTGCCAATTCCATCAAATTATGTTGCTGCCGAATGTGTCCACCAGGGGGCAGTATCACCATGAGGGAAAAAGGAAAGAAAAGGAAAGGAGCACAAAAGCACTTCTACATGTAACCAACTTTTGAATCCATCCAACCCCAAGTTGTCGTATCCTGAAAGATCGATCGAAAGCTGAAAATGGCTTCAGAGACTTACTTGCTTGCGTTGTCCAGCTCCTCATCATCAAGCCCATAGCCCAGCTCTCGAGGGCCCGTGCTCATGGGAGACTTGCTGAAGTTATGCTGTTAATGAGAATAAAAAGGCAGGGGGATGTAGTTAGAAAGAAAAAAATAACAAGATAAAACAATACAAATGGACCCGAGGGGGCGCACAGGGGGAGGGGGAGGGGGGCTCTCAGCTAAATAATACAAGACTGCTGATAAACACGAGTCCAGACAGAATACGGAGTTCTGCTGAGGTGCAGCTTTTCATAAACGTACGACTTGGGATTTGACAGAAAAGGCAAAAAAAAAAAAATCAGGACTGTGTCTGGTGGGTCCCCGTAAGACGGGACTAATCGCCTGTTTTAACGAGCCTGGGTCCTGAGGGTTGAGACTAAATTTGTCAAATTTGGGTCCAGGGATAAAAATCTTTAAGATCCCCTGCAGTGTTTTATCAAACTCGGCTGGAGAGTCGAGATATGGCCAAGTACACCAATAACTTACACTATGGCACCAGTGCATGTGACACTGCAGCGTGGCGAATGATCAGAGCGGACTGCGGTCGTCTGACACGCTGGGTTTAATAAGCCACCTGTGTACCGAGTTTAATGGGCGGGTTAGGGAAGAGACAGAAGCTTTAGAGCGCAGGGGCAGGACTCTCCCCGTGGGAGCCCAAATCTGCCCCAGGCCACTTATTAACATGCCTTCCACTAAGATGCACATGTTCCTCTCACTGTGCGTTCATGTTCACTGATGTTAACGCCATCTCACGCTTTCTAATTTACGCTCTTTACATTTTGCACATTTAGCTTTCTTTAACAATATCTGTGTTGTGTTTAAGCGCCCGTGGGTGCAGTTACAGCACCACCATAGTGTGTTATAGTGATGCTTTCTCTGCTTTTTAACACCACATTTAGGCTCCTCCCCTTTGTTTTCTCTGCACGTCTGTCTTTAAACTAATGTGAGCCGCATCATCAAAGCCCATCGCCGAGAATAAAAAAAGATTTTGTTCAGAATCAAAAGTGATCAGAGTGCCAGAACCGGAGACGCTGGTGATGGTGCACCGTGACTCAAAGGGAGCGCCAGAACAAAGATCGAAAGAGGAAGGTGAAGGAGTGGAAATGGGAAGGAAGGAAATGTGGAGAGGTGAGGCAGGATTCCTCAAAGCCCCAAAGAATGATGGGAATGGTGTGTGAGTGTGTTTGAGGGGCGGGGCTGTTTGGAGGGGGTCAGTATTGGAACCGTGAACCAAGCCGGTCTTGATTAGCTGACGCAGTGCCAGCCAGACAGGCGGAATGTAACGTGTGGCTGGGCTGGCCTCATTTAGAGCGCGCACGCGCACACACACACAGAAACAACACAAAGAGTTAAAGTGCCATTTTCTCCATAAAAGTCAGCGAAGGAGATGTGTGCAGTAGCCACTTAAGCCTCTCAGCCATCGGGCTAAACACGAACACATGTGGTGGCGCTGCTGATTGGCCGAGCCGCTCCCCTTCTATGGTAGCTTGGAGCTATAATGAAAGAGATTTCAGAGGGGCTCAGGCCTGGGATCCCTAAACAGCTTTTAATGGATTCCTGTGTCAGGGCAGTAAATCTGGGGCCAGGCCGGCACGCCAGCCGGCCAGAGCACGCCAGCAGAGCGAGAGATGCACCTGTGAGACACTCTGGGAGCGTCTGCTTTGGACGAAAACATCCTTAAACACCACAGATGCACGCATGTTATATGTTCACGGCAACTTCAGCTGTTTATTTATGCGTCACGGCTGTCTTTACGAAGCCAGGACCTCTCCCTGCGTCTAGGTGTTTATTAGAGCAAGCGGACACGGGTCACGAAGCCCGGCCCTCTGATCTCGCTTACAGCTCCGGTGCCGTCTACCCAAAAGGAAGTACCGCAGGGAGCAGTAAATAGATGGGACCTCACTTCACGGCTTTATCAATTTGTCACTCTCTCTCTTCACCGTGACCCTTCAGAGCAACAGGAAAGACCAAAGTATTTACAACAACGAGGCGTTTTACACTAAAAGCAACCGAGCAGGAGTCGGTTTATCACTTCTGCTTCTTCGTTTTTTAACGGCCAGCACACGACTTCATTTACCCGCTGGTATAAATCAAAGGATGCGTTTGGTAGTTACTTTATTATTGCGTTACTGGCTCTGCAGAGCAGCGGGTAAAATGTGGGCTCTAAAATTAGACGCACCGTACGTCGACGTGACGTTCACAATGAGACATCCTGGACCTGTTAGAGCTGCGACAGCTCTGTCCCCGTCCTCGCCTCCCCAGGCCCGACGGGACGGTGGGAAGCACCGAGTAGGACGACAACAGATCATCTTACAGCTCCTTCATTAGCTTCTCGCTGTCCACTAATGGGAAGCTGAAAGGTGAAAATGAAGAATCGCTCCACGACCCCCC
>VUQR01009942.1:0-15657 GCA_015108515.1 Hemichromis elongatus | reverse complement strand
CGCTTTCTCCCTCATTGGCAGGTTGTGACTCATATCTGAGGGGTAACACATTAGCCAGTCTTGTTCACTACAGGTGGTGGGGGTAAAAAAAACAAACAAAACAAAACACCAAGAGAAGGACTAAGATAAAAATATATATAAATATATTTTTAATCTTCCTCTTCTTGAAGTATGGACTGACCTTTAATCACACAGATCCACAAACACAAAGCACTTTAACAACCCTACACATAGTACCCATTTGATTCACTAGAGTACAGCAGAGGAGGGCGATTTTATTTTTTTTGATGTTGTTTTATTTGGCTCACGATCACAATTATTTAATCAACTTCATAAATCTCATCAATAAATCTATTACAACAATTTTCAAACTTTCCCACTGCAAAACAACAAAGCTATTATTTGTTGTGAAACAGTAACGGCAACACTAAATATAATGCAATGCAAGACAGTGTGGCAGCCAACAACATAACAGAGCAAACCAGTATTCTGAAACATGCGGTCGCAGCAGAGATATTTCTGATCACAGCTTTCAGTGCGAAAGCAAAAAAAGGTTTGAGAAGGAATTCAATTTAGCTCATCATTCTTCACCAAAGGATTGGGGTGAGCTGGTCAGAAGATGATTACAAACTTTTGAAGGTCAGCTTCTCTTCCAATAAGACCTACGAGGTTTGGCTCAATTTCACTTTTTTGGGGGGGGGGGTTCCATTTGGTGGTAGTACCTGGGACCAGGTACTTTTATTAGTACCTACTCAGCTGGGGTTCCAAGCGAACTGAAAATGGGACATCAGCAGATTGCCTGCCACTCATTGGCCAATCTATCACAAGATTCAAACCTGCCAATTTTGGAACCAGACAAACGCACACAAACCAACACTGCAGTTTAGCAGACGGTATGCCATCACCTCGATGTCATCCATTGTTTATTTTGTGTTGCATACAAATGACATCATGGGATTTTTGGGCAGTGTTGCTTTAATGACCCCACCCACATTGATGTGGTGCTCAACTGCAATGGAAAAAGACAGTGTACAGTAGAGTAGAGCCGAGTAAGTGCAAGTGGAAAAGAGGCAGAGATGGCACAGTGGATTTCAATTTCCTTCACTTGATGTCTCGAGCGTGCCAGCTGCTGTATAACACCCTGCTGTGCCCTGTTGAAAAGCACAGTGCTGTGAGTGGGTGAAGCAACTGTGAAGCTGCATTTTGATTTTTGTTAACAGGCAGCTGTTTTGCATAATTGGTACTGTGGAGTTCAGCACCATCAGAGCTGATACGGGTTAAAAAAGCTTTTGTTTTCAGAAGAGCTTCAATTTTTAAAGGATGACCATTTGAATGTCAATATTTTATTCGTGCCACAACAAACATTTCTCTGTGTTCTACAAAAGTACAGTACAAAAATCATCATAAACCACTTTATTGTACATATGATGCTCATCACCTGTGTATATTATGCAGCTTGTGATTCATTTGAGCCAATTCATTCACTCTGACAATGTAACCACGGTGAAAAAAAGTCAAGTTTAAGACTATCATTTATATTGACATAGACTGATGCTGCTACATAAAGGTTTCTTTTGTAAAACTGCGGCAGTGTTTGCATCTCTCCTTCAATAAACTCTTCGACTTATGCAACACCCCCCACACACACTCTCCATCTGCATCATGTGCTGGGCATCTCCTCAAGAGATCCCCAGCGTGGGTGCAACAAAAAAAATATCTTCAAGTTTGAAGATGTAACTTAACTTAATGATACAACAGCAAGTTCGTATAGACAACATACTGAGAAAAAACTCACCCAAAGACAGCAATTCTGCTTCTGCTCAGTTTTATATTTCAGGCTTAGTTAGGTCTGAAGTTTAGAGCTGTGAGCTGCACATTTCAATCTATATAGCAATTAGCTTCATAGTTAAACTGTTGAACATAAAATATATTAATCACATTTAGTGTGTCACCAATTCCCCAAGCAGAGGCCATGAGGAATGTGCACGTTCACCTCCCCTGCAGAAACATGCCACAGGCATTATCATGCCTTGTACATTCCTGTTAGCCATGTCACCAGCTGGACGTCTTCTAAAATACTAGCTCACAAAGTACACAGGCCCACACAGGCAATCCAACACCAGGGTGATTCAGGACAAATCACTGAATATGACTTCAGATCTGTACAAACAATCCCACTTTTCATCAGGTCTGATACAGAAGCACAGGAAAAGGGCAGAAACACACTTGTTCTGAGTGCAAAACAGAAAAATTTTAATTATTTGAGATTCTGAACTTCCTGTTGCTAAAGGAGAGAATACAAAATCTCTCATCTTCACTTAAAGACAACAAAAAAACATTTAAGTTGATCATAAAAAGTCTTTTACTTCTCAGCAAGTCCTCCATGTGACCAGATTCATCTCCCATGTTTCCTTCTCCCAGCACGGCACACCCCTGTTAACTGTAAACTCACTGTACACTTCCAGGTGATGTACGAACAAACAGCTGTTAAAGAAAAATATTAACTGGGTATTAGCAGTTCCCATTCTGACACAGCGGTTGGTCAAAGCTGCAAAGTGCATTCCATGTCATGATTAATGTCGGGTCACTAAGCGCTCACACACAGCCCTGTCTGACTGTGTAAAAATGTGGGAGGACATAAGCCATGAGGAATCTCTCACCTACTTTCAACACCCCTCACCCTTTTCTTCTAAACACAGAACATCCCTCTACCACCAGCATCTCTAACTTTCTGCCAAAAAAACAAGCAAACACATTTTCTAAGATCATGTTTTTAAGAGTCAATCCGAGGTTGATTGATTGAATTAAGTGTGTGTTATCTGAAATGTAAAAATGAAATTAATGTGAACCGAACTCCAAAAATGTGGCCACTGTGAAGGCAAAACTATGCTTCAGAGCAAAGGCAATCAGGGACTGTCTGTCTACCTGCGTGTATGTGTATGCTATCGATGGAGACAGAGTACAAAGTATGTGGTACAACTGGTCTGTGGGCTACTCCTGTTTATGCTGCCACTGGTTTGGCAACTAGTAGTGGAGAGGAGTGACATTCTAACATTACAAAGAGTGTTAAAAACAATAAAAAGTGTCCGCTGCAGCGACTGTGTACACTTTTTCAAGCTGTATTATGATCCCCCCCCCGGTGAACTTGCATAATCATCCATGACCAGAGCAGTTGGGATTTTAGAGGACTGCATGTTTGCAATGGGTGAAAACCTCTTTCTGTACACTGTCTACGTGGAAACCCATTTACAGACAAAAAGACTTTTAGTACTATAAATCACACATTAAGGAAAGGTACAAACAGGATTCGTAACACATCACAAAACTACAGCTACATTCCAAAACCAGAATAATTAAATCAGCCTGTTCTCATAGACAACAACTCAAAAGTGAAAATGAAAGTTGATTAATTACCACTCCCTAACTGGGGTCATGGATAAGGCTAATCAATTGGCAACTGGCATTAAAACAATTGGCATTAAAAAAAAAGAAAGTACATTTATTTTTGGCCAATCAACTAATTTATCAATCAAATGTGACGTACTGATTATAAAGCAAAGTACTAACAAACAACGTCTAAATTATCAGTTGTCTAAATACAGCTGATACTTGGAACTGCTTCTTGAAAACAGAAGCACTTTCAATATTGCAACTGGCAACTTCAGATGGGATATTTTCTTTTTTCATTAATCTGCTTTGATGAATTCCTTTGTTAAAACAAACCCACCTGTAATATCCAAGATTCAGATTCACTGTTTTTAAAGCCACCGCAAAAAACCAAACACCTAGCCACGCAATTTGAAAGAACATATCGTTATAATGAGCTCACTGAGTGGTGTACTGTAACAGGATGCCACTGTTTCAACAACTCCGTTTGTGAAAGTTATCTCTAGAGTATAGCCCAATATACTGGTCAGCTACATATCCTTTTTTTTTTTTTCATGGAAAAAAAAAAAGAAGCAGCTTTTTTCTCCCTTGAATTTCAGTCAGAGAAATTTCAACAAGGAAGTTAAGGCCAAGCTAACATTTTGAAGGTTGAATCAAACTTAAGACCAGAAGTGACTGCTCAAGATCCAGGCCAGGGAAGGAGCTAAAGTCAGAGAACCTAGCTGGAGCCCAAAATAGGACAGAGCCATTGAGACTCACCCAACCCAATTTATCACAGTGCACACAACTCGGCTGAGAGCAGAGGACGAAAGAGAGAAATATCACACAGAATCATCCCTTCACCCGCCTCTTGGTTGCAGTACAAACAAAAGTCAGAAAGCTGGAGGGAGGGAGGGAGGAAAGCAAAGCGAAGCACTGCAAACGATATGGAGAAACTTAAAAGCATTAAAGTGTAGTAACGAGGCCTTTGATTAATATTCCATGAGTATAAAATAAACAAATCTTTGAATTAGTCATGGGCTGTCTTGGGAAAATAGCTAATCAGGACTTGGATAGAAATGAGGAATGCATTTCTGCTTTCCAGGATTATAAAGTGTGCATATGCACAGACACGCACCACCTCAGCTCGGCATGGTGAAGGAACAGACTTGATTGCACCCTGTTCCTAACTCTGTTTGCTCTTTCAGCTCCTCTCTTCTACCCATCCTCCTCCAGGCTCTTGTTCTCAATCAGCCCTCATCTCATCCCATCCCTCGCGCTCTCCCTCTCTGTGTTGCAGTGTGATGTCACCATCAGGGAGCTAATGTTGCATATCCTTAGGGCGCTGCATCCCCGCTTCTTTCTGATTCACACACACACAGCACAAATGAAATCTGAAAACGAAAGCTGACATACATGTGCACAGCCTCTATGGAGTCAGTCCTCCAACTGTGTCTCTCATCTGTCCTGTCAGCCTGTGACGCTGTGTGAGAAGCGAGTGCATTTTATCAAATCTAGTACCGAATCTGAATCATTTGAAATAGCTCATGAAATCTTATTAGGTTCAGCCATCAACAATTGGAAGTAACTGAAGGTGAAAAGAACTACAAGTCAAAGAGGTCGTATGATCTTTAGTGGCTGACAAGAATAAACAAAAACATTTTTTACACCGTCTGAAAAGATGCATCCAGTTAAATAGCTACAGTTAGGATTTAAAGATTATAAACTGAGGGTTGCAAATAACTATTATGTTCATTATTGATTTTTAAGATTAGTCCATCATCTTTTGGCAATGCAGTGTAAAGAGGACTTCTTTAAAATGACTTTTTCTATGCAGTCGGTACAACATCAGACGGGGGCAGCAGAAATCATAACTGATAACCAGTGGCATCAACTAAAAGCATTTACCAAAGAACAGCCAAACTTTCTGCTGGAGCAAATACAGTGTCAATCCAAGCAACTCCCAAAAGGAATCTTGATTTAACATGGAACAAGCTACAAGAGTCTGCGAGGGTAGTTCTTCTGAAGTGCCTCAGAAGAAAAAAAAAATGTTTACATTATCCTTTTAAGGCTTCCTGAAACCTCAAACCCTAAGATCCAAACAGGAAACACTCCCAGACTTTTTCTTTTTTGTCTGCATGCTGCCCATGTGTGGTACACCCCACATCCAACGGATGCAATCTTCCACATAGCCATGCTTGTCGATTGCAGACAAATGAATAGAAAACAGAAAAACATGTGCCTAAAGGGATTTTTTTCATCAGTGTGTGAAACAAGCTCCAGTTTGATCAGTTTCCAGAAAGACCGGCTTCCTTGGAAATCACTACTAATGGAAAGTTGTCCATTCTAATATGCTGAAGAACTATGAGCACATCAGCTGATAAGGACCTATAGTTTTAAACAACCTTCTAACTCCCCACAGAAAGGAGAAGAGATAAAATCTCAGCACTCAAATCTAAGCAAACCCTCACGTTTTTTAAGCACCAACTCCCTATATCTTTGCGTTTTACGTTTTTATTGAGAGCTAGTAGTGTGCTTCCGAAAGGTCAGGCGGCTGCAATCAATCATTGAAAAGCAAAAATAAAGCAGAGCAGATCAGTCAAATGCCAAGAGGAACAAAACGAGGTGCAACACCAGGGTGAAAGGACCTCTGGCTATAAAGGCATACATGCAGCTTTTGATCCACACTAGTCTTTCATGAAAGCTTTCATGACCTACAAAGCTATTCAGCTGTCGGTCCGACCTCAATACTGGAAAAAGAAGACAAAAGGTCACATACTAAAAAAATAAATAAAGTAAATGGACATGCACATCTTTGGCAGTTCCATCAGTGGGATACAATGTCTTATTTTTAAAAGAAAATCAGAGGATTTGGTTTATTTTGTAAGTATTTTAGGATATCTTAAATGCTATACATAAACTAGCAACCAAGACCATAAAGCCATAAGAAAAGTGTTAACTGGGGTCACATGGGAAGGGAGCCGAGGGCTGATTTCCCATAGATATCTATAAAAAAAAAAGTCTCTTTGCAACCAGAAGAGTCGCCCCCTGCTTGCCATGAAAAAAACAAACAAAAAAAAGACAGTTCAAGGCACTTTTCAAACCCAGAAGCTATATCCCTCTTTTACATTGTCTAAGATGCTTTTGATTAACAAGTGGATTGGGTAACCAGTCGATCGACAGAAAATTAATTAGCAGCTAAGTTTGATTTATCATACTCATTCAAGCAAAAACAATAAACATCAACGTGGCTCTTTGCATGCAACATTTTACAGACCAAACAATTAATCAACAAAATAACTCTCAACTTAATCAGTAATGAAAATACCGCTAAGCATGTCTTTACTGGCTTTGCCTCTGTAGCTGGTTATTATATTTACACTGCTTAAACTCTTTGTGGAATCTTTGCTGTGATTAATGACGCAATATAAACACTAAGAAATGTGTGTAATCTGGGTTATCTTGTTTATCCAGTGCATTATTGAAAAACCTTGCAAAGCATTTATTAATGCAATGTTTTAACTTCACAACATCTGCATGGATTCCTGTGCTTTGGTACTCTTTCCTGACTGCATTTAATAATATAGCCACCTCACCTTCTACAATAATCCTACTTTTTCAGCCCTAACACTGTGGATTACACCTCGTCACACATCCACATCCTTTAAAACATCCCTCAGGTCGGGGATTTCCTTTGCATTTCCCCGCACTGCACTCATTTTGTTTTGTGCTTATTATTACACTGGGCCACACTTTCACTTCTGTCCACTACCTGCTGGGTCAGCAGTTTTGCTAAAAAAAAAGAAAAAAAAAGAAGCATATATATTACATCATTCTTCCACAAAAATATTTTCATGTTGCAATCACACGCGCGCGCGCGCAGTGGGCAGGCCGAGTGGACCCGTTTTCGAGGATTCTTCACGTGCAACATCCTGAGTGTGCGCGTCAGCCTCGAAAGATGGGAGCAGCTGAGTTGAAGCATAGCAGAGTTTTGCAGGTTTGACTCTGGCGCAGTCCCAAATACCGGCAGTGCAGTTTTGTTATGGTGGACATGCCAAGACAAGGGAACAAGTCGCTGTTGAGATGAGAGGGTCTGCGCTGCATAAGCCGAGCAGCACAACAAGGGTGTGGTGACTACCAGAGAGGAATTTCCTCGGGACAGACTAATGAATTCTTTTTTTAATTTATTTTTTTGTACTTTCTTTTCTTTTTAGTTCATGGGAAAAGGACAGACATCTGTCAACAAACAATAATATTTTTTTTAAAAGCCACAAAGTCGGTATCATGTATTCGGATAATTACGCTTTCCAAGTATTCCCTCCTTAAAGAAAGAGAGAAAGAAAGAAAACGCATCTTGTACTCGCTTTCTGGCCAAACAGGTTCCCAAACAGAAAGAAGTTTTTCACAACAATTAAAGCCTGGCTCTGAGGCTCCAAAGTTAAAGTCCATTTAGTTAAATTGCGCAAGAAGTATCGAGTGAATAGATAGCAACAACAATATATTCCCTAGGATATGGTTGGAGAAAAACAAACAGGTGTGCCCTCCATGTGTCCTTTTCCTTTGTCCCCTTTCAACAATAATAATAATAATAACAATAATAAACAGATAATAATAACCTCAAAGACTGCTGGAAAACTTCTAAACAAGTAACAAGTTTCAACTCACCGAGGTGCTGCTGGAATCTTAAATGGCTAAGGTTAGCTATCCACTCGAAGCGGTGCTGCTTCTTAACTACTTTTTCTTAGAGTCTCCAACGCTTTATTCAGTCTGAAAGATTCTCAAAGCTCCATCTGAATAAGCGTGAGTATAGAAGCATTTATTTCCTTACCTCTCTCAGAAGTGTGCCCTCAAAGTAGCGAAGAGCTCCGTGTTTCCCCTCCTGTGTCGCCCTTTTTCCTAAGGAGCCGTAATCAGAGTGCACGACCGAGAAGCAGCCTACGGATAACTGACTACTAGACCCTCCTCCCTCTCCGGTGCATTCAAAGACCGCTCGGAGACTCAAAGTTCTTCGTTCCTTAACTGAGTTTTGGTTTCAAGTTCAGGAGTGTTTCGGCTACCTGCTATTTTCTCAACAAGCATGTTTTCGCCACTTGAAAAGCAAAAGTAAGCTATAACTATCATAATTATGTATAATTATCACAAATTAATAGACTGAATTACTCAAATTTCTGAGAAAATAAGTGGAGGGGGGAAAGCAAATTGAAATTTTAAGGTATTAGGTAGAAATTTTGAATTAATGACTCAAAATTTCGACTTATGGATGGTAAACCAACCAACCAACCAACCAAAGAAACAGGAAAAGCTTTAGGTGGAAATAACTTTCCACAATGTTATGTGAGCAAGGCAGTAGAAATACCATTTCCATTGCTTCTTCTTTGATTTAGTCGATGGTAAAGACCAGCAGGAAATTCTCACTTCTGAGATTCTAAAATGTTTGCAATTTCTGCACTGGAATAATATAATATTCAAAAAATTAAAATATATATTTTTCTTATAAATTTACAAACCACACCACTGGGCAATACAAGCAAGCTTCAAACCGGTTAGATCGATGACTGTCAAACAAAACTCATTTTAGAAACCCCTGTTAAGCCAAATCTTATTGTGTTAATATATACTCAATGCAACAAATACTAAGTGTGGCTGCCCCTATTTTCAAATGTGAATAAACAATGATGCACGCTGTATTAGTGGTGCCATCACTTTACTGTTCTGCAAAAAACGAAAAAACCAAAATTTTGCATCCCTATGGCGAAAATAAGACTTTTGGCAGAGAGTGAGACGCTGCATTCTTCTCTCAATGCACTCAATCTGAGTTTAAAAAATTCTAACTGCACGTGAACATCGCACAATAGTGTCTTGGACGTTTGAGGTGCCAGCGCATGAACACTATTGGCTGAACGGATTTAACCGTTAAATGGGCCCTCCCCTTTACGGTTAAAGAATAATGACATCATTTATATAAAGATCTGGTTTTCTTGTTTGTTTTTTATGGATATATTAAGTCTTCATTTTAATCTGCTGTCATTATTATTCTGTCCCCTCTGGTGCAGTCTAAGAAAATGGACTTTGACCCAAGTTATTTTCTCCCACAGCGCAACAGGAAATCACACAAGAGGGATTTAAGCTTTTTAACATGCCATTCCCTCAATGAGGTCGCAAGTTCATTCACCCCAGGGTGCAGTACGCTGTGAAAACACAGCACAAGCTCCGGGCTAGGGTGAACATTTCACCTACAGTATGAGCATTATTAACCCACAACAGCCTATTATGAGCATTCACAATCATACCATAACAGTTCTTTAAAAGTCACATTAGGAAGTTTAATGGTACCCAAAGAGAAATAGCTGGAAGCAAATTTCTGGTGCATTAGTGTAAAAAACAAAGACTTAGTTGTTGAAACGTTGGAACCGCAAGCCTCAACAACATGCAGTATGTAATCTGGACAGCTCTCTGCAGTTTCCATGGTAATACCCACATACTGTAGTTTCAAATATAACGGTACACATTGGCACCTCCCCGTGCCACAGAGTACTGATGCTATTTCTGTAGGTTGTCCGGAAGGGGAGCTGCCGCTGGATGATGTGTGATTACATGAGAAAGATGAGTATTTGAGATGGAGCCACAGTTTGTAAAAGGAAGCTGCAAACAGATTTACATGTTTGCCTCCAGCTGTTTCTCCACAAACTGCTATTTTGACCCATGCTAAATGGTTCATCTTTTAATGTAATGTCTTTTGAGATGATGGTGCTTTGCAAGCAGCATCCTAGTGCTGAGAGCCCCCCCTTCTTGAATAGGCACACCCAAAGTCTGGTAGGATCCAAGGGAATCAAAGATTTGCGGTTTTGAAGCTTAAAGTCAAGTCATTTGACTGGTGAACTAAATTTGCTCAGATCTTTTATTTAGTGTGAGTTTGTGTTGTTAATTCTCTTTGACAGGGCTAAGTTTTGACATTTAAAATACCTTTATACCCCTGCCAGACTATAAACTGCTCCATAAAACAGAAAGAAGCTTTATAGTTTGCAGTGAATCATGAGGCAGGAATACATGGCACACATTTTTCTTTGGATTAATCATGATAACTGACCCTCCATTTAACAACTGAGAGCCAAAGTCACAACATCAACAAGCTTCAGAGGCGTGAATTAATTTTGAACTGCATCTAGAAGCACTTCTTCTTTTAATATTATGTGACAGCAAAAAGAAAAACAAAAGAAAAGGAAAAGAAAGAAAAAAAAAACTAGCAACAACTCAAATACAACATGTCAACATTAACAACAACGCTATAAAATATGTTCTCTAAACACCGGCAGGATCTGCTGGCTACAATAAAATAAATACTGAGTATTTGCTGTTGTTATGGATCCGAAATAATCGCTGAACAGTGGTATGGATTATAATTGGTGTTTCCAAGATTTAATGCCACCGCTGAGTCTGACCAAAATACAGAAAACAAGTAAAAAAAATTAGATTAAAGGACATTCACATAATACCAATGATCCCAAAGTGTGTCAGGCAGTTAACATTAATATTAATGCCCTTTATATTGATATAAACCAGACCTTCCTTTCACGCCTTCAGTTAAGCTTCAGTTGGTCCAAAATGCACCGGCTTACCTTCTTACCACAACCGATAAGAGGACACATGTCTCCTCTGTCTGGGCATGCCTTCACTGGCTTCCTGTGCATTTTAGGATTGAATTTAAGCTTTATTGTATGAACGATACAGAGGGGAAAATATAACCACAGGGCTAATAGTTAGCTCACACATTGTTACCAAAGATCAAAAATTTGGCCAAAAATGATGTCATGACACTGATAATTACACGTCTTATGTTATTACAGGTGCATCACCGTCTACATGACCCTCTGGATCGTGAGCCAGCTTTCATAGGTTACATGCAGATTTCTGTCTTTCTCATACCAACAAGAACTAAGTTACACATGTCATAAACTGTTTGAATGTTAATTGAAATTACACTTTGTAATGTTGCATGAAAAAGCAAACTGTAAAATGTAAACTCGGGATACAGAAAAGTGCCGATAGTAGATTAATCAATGCTAGAATGTCACCATTATACAATTTTATAGTCTGTGTTAAACCCGCAATAACCGACAGCCGTACCATGCTTCACACATAACAGTGAAGTATCATCAGATGAAGGTAAATCTGCTGGTGCAATATCAGCAGACATATTTTTACTCATTTGGAGCTGTGTTAGTGCCCACCTGGTGAATGTAAATCCAGTTGCTGTTGCTTGTTGCTCTCTAGCAGCTCGTGAGTGAAACATCTGGTGGTGATAATAATTTTATGATGTTGTGAGATTTTGTTCAGTCATAATTCACAGCAAAATGCCCATAAAAATCAAAATATGACAGCAAAGATTTGAACTAAATGGAAAGGACACGTGATTGGCAGCATAGGCTGACGATTTTGCAGAAAAATAGAAAAGACTAAAGAAAAATGAGAAGTAATTTAAAAAAAAAGACAAAACACTTTTTTTAAAGAAGAAGAAATCGTTCGAGTGCAAACATTCGCCAAGGCAGCTCACTCTCTGAGCAGTATTTACTTTTAAGTGAATAGTGTGGTATTTTGCATATGTGCAAAAGTTTATGGTACAGTAAAAATAACACATTCTGGAGTCAACTTGAAGGAAATGTAGATGTGAAATGTAAATCAGAGGTCAAATGTGACGTGAAATTTAGATGCAAACTATAATGTGAGCAGGTGGGCGGTGCCATTTATGTTGTCAATGCAAACAAAGGTAGTCGAAATTAAAGTATAGTTTCAAAAATACAAGACATTTTATACAAGTTCAACGTTATTTGACCTGAAAAAAAGAGGTCATAGTTCAAAAGTTACCTGATAAAAAAACTCCACATATTCCATTTCCTATGTGTTATTATGTTGTCAATGCAAACAGTAAGAAACATACATTGATGAATAGCTCCATATGGGATAATTATCACTTCAACCTTTAAATCAGTCTATTGACCTAAAAGGAGAGGTCAGAGGTCAAATGTGAGGTGATTTTTTAAAATCTTCATATGATACTATTTACATGTTGACATTACACACCAGGCTTTTGACCAATAGATCACTAAACTGACTGTGAAGACTTTGGTGGATGTAAGCTAAATTTCAATGGATCGTTAACATGACCCCATTCTACACCCCTGCACAGTTATATCAGAATTCATTGAAAACCTTTTGAGCTCTATTGTATTTATAGAAATAATTGTAATTATACCTCAGTTTTATATTTGTTCATGGCCTTACTAATAAACTATTAACGACAAGTTACCACTTTTGCAGATACACATATTTTTAATCATTTGTTCTGACCCCTGTATTTATAACATACCTTTCACCCTTTGTTCACTTTTCACCTGTCTTATTTCTAACTACCTCTGATTATAGCCTGGAAGTACATTATTTTTGTGCTCTGTACATCACCAGTGCAGTATTGGCAAAAGCTTAATCATAAAATTTTAAAGCACATAGTTTAATAAATAGCCTATTGGATGGTTTTTACTGTAATCATTCCAATAATTTATTTATAGTTCTTATAGCGTTCTCCTGTGGCATAAAAATTGGATAAGTGTTTGTTTTCTATGCCTTTCCCCAAACATCCATACAGTAGGTAATGTATGGTGCTATTAGGGAACAACTTTACTTTATGGTTCTTTTGTTGCTGTAGTCACCATATAATTAAAAGCTATGAAAATCTGTAGCTATCTGAGTGCTGAGCAGATAGTGTTCATTGGGTTTTAAGCTGCCTACACAACTGAAAATTATGAAACCAAACGTTAAAGTGGAAGAGAAGATAGCCAAACACAGAGCTGAAATCTAATGCAGATTCTTTTTCTTTTCAAATGCTCACATTATTCACACACTGTAATTTTTCATATTTTGTTGGTATTAAAAAGAAAACAGTTAAAGACGATCTAATGACTCCAGTGTTGCTGGCTCTGTAAAACAAAATGCTGAGCAGTATAACTTTCCTTAAATTTTGATAGGAACTAAATAATGGAGCAGTGCAGAATCCTGTGTGTGTGACGTACAAAACTATAGAAAGAATAAACCGCCAGTCAACAAAGTTGTAGATGCACCAACAAAGCACATAAAAATGTATGCTTGTAAGATTTTTTTTTACCTTTAGAACTGACCTCTTCTCTTCTCTTTTTATTTCTAGTTGCAAGCGTCTGATTCCCATCTCTCTCTCTTATTAAAACAATTTCAAGAGCTTAGCTTGTGTGATATTGTTTAAAATCGGTGTCAGAAGATTTTATTAGAAGTTCAATATACACTACATTTTTTTCTAAATCAATTTATCAAAGCTTAGATAATCTAGTATAGTGGTTGTACAGTACCTTCACCCCAGGACACGACATTGAAAGTCAATAAAATGTCTGTGAAGCCAAAAACTTGGCATTTCTCATCTTTTTCCCACGCGGGGCAGCACGGATCAGTGAACACAGAAAACAAGGGAACAAGCTTGAGGCTGCTGTGAACTACTGAGTCATCCAACATGTCCCTGAGGAAGTTTACTCATGAGAGTGGAGCTCAGCTAGACGTCCTCGCTTCACCCTTTCGGCTCTATGGCTGCTGAAATGTGAGGACACACTGACACCTAGTGGCATTAGAGGCATAGCGCAAAAAAAGACGTGGCTCATATATTTTTGTGATTCGCCATTCTGATCAGACAAAACCAGATATGTGAAAATGACTCACTATGGAATTTAAACAAACATTGTACACAGTTTTTAGGACCAAAATCCTGATCAGTGTATTTAGAAAATATACACGTGACAAATTAATAATAAAAGGATATTTTGGGTGCAGTGCTCATATTTATGAAGACATAGCCTTCTATCCTTCTATGTGCTTTATCAGACTCTCAGTGGAACAAAAAACGTTACCTTGAAATACCTTTACCATGCATCTGGGATTTTTATGTCTGTTTTTTTATCTATATGCCATCAAAAGTGAACAACCTCTGTAAAAAAAAAAATCTATACACAGGCCTGACCACCAGAGGGCTTCCAAATCTAACATTTAGATATTAAACTCAGGCCTATATGAATTTCCTCTTTTATGATTGCATAACACACACACACACACACACACACACACACACACACACATATATATATATATATATAAATAAATCAATTTTAACTGCATTGACAGCCTGTGAACCAGTACTGCCTACTGCTCTTGTTCAGTAAAGCCTTCAGAAGATAACTTTAGGATTTTTAAACTGGGCCAAATTCGCCAAAGAAAGAATTGTATTTCTCAGTAAGATGACATTTTTAAACCACTGATCTCGTCTGCCTCCTCCTACTCCTGCTTAGAGCTGACTTTTCTTCAAAATACTGCTATTAGTAGCAGTGAATGTGGGCTCGTTGGTTCTTTCCTCTCTAAAGTGTCTTTTATCTTGGCTCCCTCTGGTGTCTTTTCCTCAGTAAGCTGGAGTCAGCTGAGTAAAAGACACTACTGGGAACCCAGAAAGAGTCGGTAAAAATTCCCCCTGCTGCCTCTCATATAAAATGCTCCCAAATTGCAACCAATGGTCTGCACAGCCTATCATTAATCATTAGCAGATCTTGTCATCAGGGGAAAATGAGGAGGTCAGAGAGAAGAGGGGTGAGCAGGTGGAAGAGCAAGAGGGAGTGGGGGGTGGGGGCTGAGACGGATGAATGAATTCAGTGTAGCCCCACTGGCGGCGTACACAAACAGACTAGATTGTTTCAGTGGTCGTGCTTTGCACAGTGATGTCCTCGCAGAAGCACATCTGTATGAATGGGATGTTGTGTGACTACTGGGCAATTTAAACCTGTATGAACGTGCATCCGGGATGGAAAAACTCCTGTCTAGCAGTCTGTGTTGACGGGGAGTTTAAAAACGATTGCCACCCTCTTGTAAGGATTTACGGGGATGAGAGAGCAGCGCAACATAAAAATGAGAAATTGAGGAGACAATAGAAGTTTTATCCTATTTTACTTGGGCCAGATATCCAGCTGTGCTGCTCAAATATGTAAAGCCAAAGGGGCACGTCCCTGCTTGTGTTTGTGTCAGACCCTCTAATCCAGCTTATATACACAGGGCCACAGTGTACCAGGGTGTTAAATCCAATGACGGGTTATGGGCACAATATCTTTTAATACTTTTCAATGCAAGTGGAAAGAACATTCTGGAACAATAAGAAGAGGCATATATATATATATATATATATATATATATATATATATATATATATATCTATATATATCTATATATATATATAAA
>VUQR01009940.1:58098-73793 GCA_015108515.1 Hemichromis elongatus | reverse complement strand
GGAAGGACCATAATGCTGCATTACCAATCCTTAGCAATCCACTCAAACAGAAAATACATCAGGAATAAGAGTAGCATTATCCCATTCCCTCTTACTCACAGCTAACAATAGAACCTCTGCAGCTATCTGTTATAGCCACCTTAGAAGGACAGGACACGGGGGAATGGGGTGGGGTGGGGGGAGAAACGCAGCAGTGGATCACATCACGATATTACATGTGGCCTAAGTGAAGATAAAACAGCCATTATCAAAAGGTCATCGTTAAGTAAACTTGACAACTAAGGACAGGACAGCCACACCACTGGCTTCAGTGAACAGCTTATTACTCACTCAGTGGCTGGACTGTGATCTGGACATTGCGGGACCTCTTGCTGCGGTCAATGAAGTCACCCGTGGGAGTCTTCTCCCTCTCTGTTACTCGGCAGATATACTTCCCAGCATCTTCAATGCGCAAGTGCTGCAGCTTGAGCAGGTGCACGTTGACGCTCTCTTTGCGCACGGTCATTTGACCGGCGGCCTCCCGGGCGACATAATCTTGGCCCAGAGCAGGCACGGCACTGGGGCCCACCACGGCCACCGGTGAGCTGCTGAAGACCCACGACACCGAGAAGAAACGCTCGGGGACATTCTGCGCCTCAATGGTGCAGCGAAGCTCCAGCGGCTCACCGGCCGTGAAGGACCGTCGCTCCGTGCTCACCTGGATGCTGAAATCCCGGTCTGAACGAAAGGAAAACAAATGAAAACAACAAGGTTAAAGGGTAGTAAATGCACAGAGATTTCAATTAAAGCAGCAAACTAAAGTGCACAGCACTGCTTCATTTTCTTGGTAAGCTGAACATGCATTACCCAAGAGAAAGGGGTTAAGAAGACTGAGCAGTGGGTGGTAGAGGTGGGGTTTGATGTATTCAGGAAACTATGGGGCAATAACATGGCATCAGCTCGTGCAGAGAGAAAGAATATAAATTAAAGCAGGCTGAGGTCACTCGGTGGGATAGTGGCATAACAGACAGCCCTGTTCTTTTCTTTTCACCTCTGCAATTAGGAAAAAAAAAAAAACCTTCTAATTAAAATTCTCGTTAGCTGTCTGAAACAGAGTCAGGCACTCTTTCGTTTTGCTGCACAGTCTAAAACAACAGAGCAGAATAAACACTGGTAGGGCCCCCTACCTGGCCAAATCATGCTTGTTGTCTCTGCATGTGCAATCGCATTTGTGTCTGTTTGTTATATTAATGTTCAGATGCTGAGTTCTGTACGTATCGGAGACAGCTGCAAAACATCTCAGTGAGTTGGTAGCCCCAAGCAGTAATTACAAAAACTTTAAAGTGAATTTCTGAGAAATGCACTCGTGTGGAAAAGGTCAAAGCCTGCCCCTGGTATGGAGCTAGTTACGCAGCGATAATTATGATGAGAGGTAAGAGGATATTGTTGACACATACAAACATGAATGTGTATAAATCTGACTTCTGCCACATGTTGCTGGCATGAAATTCCAAATATATTATTAAATATATATTAGGAAGCATCATGGTTCATTATTCAGGTTTTTTTTTTTAAATTTAATACAGTATAGATGTGTTAGAAGATGATCTTAAAGAGCCAACACATATTTATGTTGGAGTGTAATTTAAAAAAAAAAAGAAAAGTAAATGCTAAGCACAAACAGCCGAAGTGAGGAGGAGAGGCGGATGGAAAAAAAACTGCAGTGATGAGCAATGTTTGCAGAAAAATGAGAGGTTATGTGAAAGAAGGGAACAAGGGACGAGATGAGTGGAACGACCAAGAAAGATAGGTGTGGTGGAAAAAAGCGGGGGGAGTGAAAAGGTACATTAAGATTCCGTCTGTTGCTCATCTCTCTGATGCCTGCAGTGGGTGATTAGCTAGTGATGGGGCTGTCTTGAGATCCACTCCATCTTTTATAATAGGAGTCTAATGGAGGAGTTGCTCCCTCTCCTTTCTAAATTTCCCTGGCTCTCTGTCAAATTTGCACTTGGACAGGTGGAACGTCAGATACACTAGTTTAGCCTTAAGGCATGCAAGTGGCTCCTTCGTCATGCAATAAGCACGTGGAAAGAAAACCAAAATGAATTTACACATTACACTGAAGTTTGAGCAGTTACATTCATAGCTTGCACAACCCAACTGCTTTATTCTCTTTGTCACGCAACAACCCTTCATCCATTATAGATTATAGGGAAGACAGAGAGTGACAAAGGGTGTTTAGAGATGAGCTCTTTGTGCTTTTGTCTCCTCACTAAAGTAGCAGGAACTCATCTGACAAACCCGCTTTACATCTGAGTTCTCACTCTCCTTCTCATCCACGCACGACTATCTGGGGCACCATCAAGTCGCACTGGTCCAGAGCAGATCTGATGCTTAATAGAGAAAAGCAAAATGACTCCTCTTTGAAGTGATTTACTGGCATGAGACACTCGCCACTGCATGCCTTCTTGGTAACTGAGCTAATGTCAAAGCAGTTTATCACCCATCTCTTTGGCCCTTTTTGGAAGCATACAAAGGGAAACTTTATGTATGTAGAACGCAAGACGATGAATGTGACGGACTCGAGTCGGATGAGAAGCTATAAGGACATGTGATGAGATATAAAGCTGCCTTTTTTCTCATCCTTTTGGTCTAGAGGTTGGCTGCCTATTAAATAATTACCATACGAGCCCACTCAACACATTCTTTGTTTCTCCCACACATTTGCACATCACGCAAACCTTGTTACTGCTACCCCCGCTCTACCTCCCTAAGCTGGAAACTCCCTTAATGCCTTCCGCTTTCCATAGGTCTCTTCCTTTACATTTGGCAGAAGCATTAAAAGAAAGCTCTGTCTCTCTCCTATCAGTGCACTCTAGTGCAATCAACACCGGACAAACTGTTGGCAGGAAGTGGCTGAAAGGCACAGTCTGCCTTCTGAACCATGGGCCACATGTTGCTGGGGAAGCTGCTTATGTGGAAGCCATAGGTCTCCTGTGTCAAACACCCACGCTATTTGGAGCTGGTTACATTTTTCTTGGATGTGCTTGTAATTTTGCCCATCAAACAGACACAAATACAAAAGTAGGGAATCTGCGGAGGTTTAGTTAAGCCCTTTTTAGAAAGCTAATGAGCTTAGCCAGAGATACTGATCAGCAATCAGTGGAAGCCGGCCCACATGCATGAGTGTGTGCCAGTCAAAAGGACAGAGGGGACTGACACTAACCAATATCTTTACCCTGCCCACCACCCCTCCTTTTCTTTCCCACAGAATATGATCGGCCCATCTCTGAGGTGCAGAGAGAAAGGGAAATAGGTTTCACACCAATTAAAAGGTTGGTGGTTCAAACCCCGGTTTTCTCTGTCGGTGCTTTTAAAGCCTCTTCCCCACTAGTACCAACTCTTCCAGGCTCAACTCTGTTTTAAGGGTGTTCCATTAGGTGATAGTAACTGGTAACGGGTACTTATTTAGTCTCCAATTGGCTGTCATTCCAAATGACCTGAGTCGAGCCCACCCACATTGCAGTGGCACTCACTTTTAATGGAAAACGACTGAAACAGAGCAGAGTTGAGCTGGATAGAAGCTAATGGACAAGAAGTACAACGGTCTTGTTGGATGTCAGCTTCATCCACTGATAAATGGCTCAGTGAGAGAGCTAAATGATAGTTGCACTGTGTATGCTAAGGTAAAAAAAAAAAAAAAAAGCAGTCCATTTACGATTCACTCACCAGTGGGCTGAATACGGAGCTGAGTCTTGTCGCTCTGCTTGCGGGTCATGGCAAACCAGCTTCCATCTGGGTCCTGAATCCACTCAGCAGCCTGGCAGTAGAGAAGCCCCTGGTCGACTGGCTGCAGTTTGTGAATGGTCAGCCTGTAGGCCGTAGCGCCGGTTTTATCCAGCCTGAGGTCCCCTGCTGCCATTCTCTGCCGATACGGCCCCCCAGAGCGCAAAACGAAGTCTCTTGACAATGTGACTAACTCCTGAGGCGGGGCAGTTGGGTCCTCGGGGGACCTTAAGTACCAACCTACTGACAAGTGAGTGTGCTGCACTGTGGTCCGAGACACCTCGCAGGTAAGCTGTAGCGTGTCGCCTTCCACTTTGGACAGCGTCTGGGCCGGAGCGGTTACCGTCAAAGAGTCGGCAATAACTGAAAAAACAAACAGAAGAACAGGGGCAATTATTACTTATAGTGTATGATTCTGTAATTACTCAACTTTACAATAGCATCATCTGCTTCCTTAAATAATATATTAACCCCTATGCCTCTCTGAAAAGAAAAAAAGACCTTAAACAATAAAAAGTTGATTAATAAGGAAAACTGGATACACTAAAAATTCCATTTGGATTTTTTCAGCTATTATAAATGTGAAAACGTTCATTGCACTGTTGGCTATTAATTTAATGCGGTGTGAGAAAAGGTGTAAATGCAGCCCTGCTTTTTTCCTGAGGTGACTGCCCTCCATTTCCTTTTCCATATATGACTTTCACATGTCACTGTGTGTTGATGGTATTTTCTCCATCTCACACAGCCAGAATCCTCCAGAGACCCCTCTGGCACTTCTTTCAGACCGATTATATCCCATATGGCTGGCTACAGAAAACAGAATAAAATGTCGTCTTACAGCGTCTCACTAAACTTTTGGAACATTTGGATCAAGCATAGTAAATATACAAAACAGCAAGACATAAATTTACTGTAATAAATTCAGCCCAACCCCTTCTATCTACAATAAAACTGAGAATAAAAAAGATGGGATCCAAGCCAGATGGTTGAGAACAGTAGAGATCAGAGAAGGGTGGGGGGGGTGGAAAGGAAGCAGAAGATACATCAAAATGTGATAATTTCAGAAAGGAAGATGGAGTGACTACACACCGACAGAAATAAACATGTATAGCCTTAAAAAGGGAACCTGAAATAGCTAAAGAGGTATTTTTAGATAGGTACCAGAGCAATACTTTATGTATGTGTGTCAGGAAGACTGAAATAGAGAAAGCATTAAATCTGAGCTTCCAAAAGTAAATTCATTACAGACAAGCAAAATGACCAAAAGGCAATAAGGTCAGTCATACTGGGTGGGGGTGGATCACGCTACAATTAAAGGTTACTGGACAAAATTTAATTGGGCAAATAATTCACACAGAGGATTCTGCACTTTGCCATGCAGGGACTGTGACCACGTCTTAAAAGCCAGAAAATTGAAGTGCATTGTGTTTGGCTATTCACGCTCCTAAGGGAATGTCACTGTGAAGATTACAATTCAGCATGTTTGAGTCTGCCTCTGCTCAGTAACTCGCTGTGTCTAAGTGTAGATGCAGGGGGGAGAAAAGCTTTACTCGTGCAATATTTTGAATGTATGCAAGTGGAGGCCACTGTGGTGATGTGTGTCATTTGTTTTTAAAAAAGAAAGACAGAGATATTGGAGGGAGAAAAGTGCATAGAAATAAAGAGGATGTTGAGAGAGACTTGATATCTGGTTATCCAGAGTTTAACAAAGCAATGAAAGAGGAAGAAAACAATGAGACAGAAATGGCACAAAAATACGTTAAGTAATCACGTGGGCCACAATTTGATAAGACGCTGCCTCTTGAAATGGATTAAGTAAAGAAATATAAAAAGTCCAGACGAGAATAAACAGTTTCTGCATTAGTTTGTGGCATTCTTACAAAAACACAGACAAGGTCTGACTCGAGGTAATTTGGAAGTGCACTAGAGGTCGTATTGAGTGCTTGAAACACCACCTAGCAGCGAGGGATGCAAATGGGAGCCTTGGGCAGGAATAATAAAGCTATCCTGCTGATATATTTGTTTGTTTCTTGCAATAATAAAATGACTGACATGGGAATCTTACCGAGCCTGGATTAGTGTTTATATTCAAATACTTTATTTGTAACAGTTTCAGAAACAGAGCAATTAGTGGTAATGATGGTAACTGCTGGGAAATAATTGTTAAATATTATCAGTTATGAACTTCAGCAGAATCACTCTCATGTGATCTTACGGGATTCTTCTAAAATTTGTGTTGTTTGAATGATGGCTTCTCAAAGATGAAATTAAAATATAAATTAGTAGCCGATTAAAAATGTTTGAGTTGGTTACTTAATTTGGATATAAGTTTCATAGTCCCGTGCAAGTTACCCCTCCCTGACATTAATAATATCAAATAATATCTAATATCTCTTCTTTGTTCTGTGGTTTTCAATACATGAAACACCCCAAAGTTCTGCACTTCAAACACTGGTTGTAACAAAGTCCTCTTACTCTGCCACTCCTGTCAACAATGAGTGAACAGCAACCTCACATACAACACACCTACGCTACAACCTGGCATTGCCATAGCAACCCTCCCACATGGTGCTGAGGGCCTGTGAGAACAGTCATTAGTTACTATAACAACCGCACCCACCAACACAATCCTGAAACCGACTTGCATTCCTTCTGTAGACGGTGAAAGCAGTTAGCTGCTCCCTCGTGTTGCTTGGCCCGTTTATTATGGGCATATTTTATATTTTTGACCTCGTCTCAAGGGATCTGAGCCAATCAGAGCCATACAGCGGATATGTCGGGAGGACAGAACAAATCAGATAACACCGGCCAGTCTCAGTCTTTCCAGCAGTCGGGCTGAAGTTGTAAATACACCGAGATCATCCAATAGTACCACTGACCTCAATCTGCAAAGGATTAGGAACAGCGTGAGATGGCATTCTCTGGCATACATACAAACCCCCCCCCCAAAAAACAAAACGTGCAGGCAGACACACACACACACACACTTCTCTGGATTTATTTTACCTGTTCTGTGCTTAATTGCAAATATTACAAGATCCTTTAGAGATGAATCTAAGGACATTCTGTGTTTCTTCTTGAACACAACACAGCTCAGAAGCAGAGTTTGTGAGTGTGGCCAAAGCCCAGTGCTTGGGCAAATAACTCGTTTTATTGAAGAAAAATATTGACTTCTTTTCACTTCAGAAGTTAAAGGCCTCGGTTGTTGTCTGAGCTGTTATAACATCAATACCCACACTTTTGGAACAGGTAAAGTATTTTCATCACAATGAACACAGGCACTGCAGTTTATTTTAAGTGTCTGGTTTAGTTCTGTGATATTGTCTTTATTTTATTGATTTTTTAAAAATGTTTTGCCTATAATAAAATAGTACTAGCTCAGCTTTTGGGATAAGTATTTCTTAAAAAAAAAATGAAATAAAATACACATTATAAATACACACTACTATATCGCCAAAAATTATTCAAATGTTTCCCTAAAAAAATACCAGCATGACATTTTGTACGATAAATAAAGTTTTTTCTTCATGATATCAACAATATCAATGTTCCCTTGCATGCACAGCACCAACACAAGCCCAGACATGTCTGAGAACGAACCTAAAAAGGAAACCACTTCAACAATCTCCAGCCAAGCACAAAACTTTGAACAAACTTTGAAACAAACAGGAAAACTCTTCCTGCTGAAGATGGGAACAACAAACTGAAAGCAAAAACACACTGCTGAAGACAACTAGGATATGAAGGCATCCAAGGAGAAGATACTAGCAGCAGATGATGTGTGACCCCGAAATTAAACAAAGGACTTAGACTTAGATTTCTGGAGCGCTCGATATTTATTGGAAAGACGGATGGAAATTACAGATGTGGTCGCATTGTACAAAAAAGATGGCTGGTTTAAAAAAAAAAAAAAATCTGAACCAAGATACAACCAAGGTAGAAAATACTTATTTTAAATTTTATTATGTGACAATATTGTACAGCAACCTGAAGAATGTAACACTGTTACTGCTACTGGCACCTTGTGGCAATAGTTTAACATTTCGTAATAGTGTGTGGTCAATGGGAGCAGCTCATTAGAAAAGAAGGATGGATAATGCACATGATTTTGTTTGCACTTACACATGCTGATGCCGGTAAGCTGCAATCACCAATAAAAACAAGTTTTTTTCCCCTTCTGTATCTATACAAATATCACTATCACAAGTTTCCCTGAAATGTTGTGGTATAATTTTAGCAATGTTGTCCACTACTACCATTTATAAACTCCAGTACCTGATTGGGGATCCCTTACCATAAATTGCCTGGTAAATTGACTGGTTCTTATATAGCTCTTTTAAACTCAATGTGCTTTATCCAACATTCATGCAAGCATGTTTGTTTTTCTGTGTCTAAGTGCTTTCTATCTACCATTGACACACACATTCAAATCCAATGCACGCATTGGGAGCAACTTGGGGTTCAATATCTCGCCCAAGGATACTTTATCATGCAGACTGGAGCAGCCAGCCTACTAACCTACCGATTAGTGGATGACCTGTTCTACCTCTTGAGCCACAGCCACTAATTTTGGCATCAAAGGAGAGTGGCACCATTGAGGTTTCCCAGGTTGCTTTGCAGCCTTCAACTCTTCTGTATTTTTTGTGTTAGGTGTTTCTCTTCTTCCTCTTTGCAGCGCTCCATAGATTCACATGGGGTCAGGCAAGCGAGCTATCCCAATCAAGTAATAATATGGTGAGCAAAAGATTTGGTAGTAGTTTTGGCACTGTAGCGTGGTGCTAGGTCCTGCTGAAAAAGGAAATTGCCATCTCCATGAAGTTTGTCAGAAGATGGAAGCATGATGTGCTCTAAAATTTCCTGGTAGATGGGTGGATCGACTTTGGGCTTAATAAAAAAGAGCGGACCAGCTACTACCGACATCTGCAGGTGACCTAAAATCATTACAGATTGTGGAGACTTCACACTGAACTTCAAACAGACAGGATACTGTGCCTCTCCCTGCTTTCGCCAGACTTTGGGACCTTGACTTGTAAAAGAAATGCTAAATTTACTTTCATGAAGGAGGACTTTTTGACCACTGAGCAACAGTCCAGTTCTTTTTCTCCTTAGCCCGCGTAAGATGTTTCTGATGTTATCTCTAGTTCAGGAGTGGCTTGATATTAGAAATGTGACTCATGAGCTGCTGTGTTTCATATAGGATTAATACAAACACATGCAATGTGCACATACAAAAATTTGAAATTTGAATATATTATAAATAAGAAAATATCTTTTCATATATTAATAAACTTTTTAAGAATTTTTCTTTTAACCCTGGTAAAACTACCAGAGATATGAGGCTGACATTGATGAGAGTGACTCATTTCCATTCATTATTAACATCAAAACATCAAAAATCACATTCAGTCATTTCTCAGCTGCAAAAAACTCTGCATGTGTTCCCTGCAAATCAGCCTTTATTATCATAGGATGAATAAACATGTTAGTGGTTTATAAAGGATTTCATCTACCCCCCACCCTCTGCAAAACATTGACGGAGACTGGATTTCCAAAAAGAAAAAATGCATTTTTCACTAGTGAATCAGGTAATCTTACATTTTGAGATGAAGGTTTTCATGGGTGGATGGTTTGCAGTCCTTATCCTTTTTTTGACTGGCAGAGAAGCTGTCAATCCTCGATAAATCTTTAAAACTACGCTCTTCCTGCTTTACCTCATCTGCAATTTTTGCTTTCATCTCCCTCCATTCCAGATCTTTTCCTACTCTTCATCTCTCTGATGTGAGTGACGGTTGTCATCCCCCAAGCTAGCCTTTTAAGTCCAGTCACATAGAGATAGAAGTGGGGGGTGACATGGGGACACACCACCATGGGGAAAAGGATTTCACAAAGATGACACATGGAAAAATAGATGATAATTTATGAAGCCTGATCTTTACATTTTAGGATGGATTTGGAAGTTACAGGACTAGTACAGATATCTCACTGAGAAAAGGCAGCAACAGCAAATCAAATAGCAGTGTTGTGCATTTGTTGTTGTTTTTACATGAGAGTTGCTGGGGATTGTAAATATCCAATCATTCAGCGCTAGAATGATACAGAAAAATCTTCAATCCTCACAAAAGCAGGCCTGCTTTCTATTCAGCAAATTAAATAACCCCTGCATGAACACACAAACACATCATTTTTAAATCATGGGTGCCAGTGTGCAACATCTTCAGCTTTTTTTTTGAAGGCATTGTACAGAGTCCTAAACGTTACATAAACATACTCGCATGATAAAATCTGGGTGGAAAAGTAAAGCGGTAGTACTTGTCCCACCCACATTATCAGCATCAGTGTTGTGCTCCTAATCCCAATGCCTCAAGTGTAGCTGGAAGATCAAAGCGTTAATAAGGCCTGACTCACTATCGCCATTACTAATTGCAAATAGTTGAGGCAACCAGCTGGTCACTCAGAGGTTGAGGGTTTTGGTTACAAGGTTATTGCCCAGGTCACCTGCTGCGAGGCAACCTGTCTCAGTCCGACTGACTGAGTACAATCAGTCTAAAATAGATAATTGCCATCTAATTTATGAATGCAGACACAATGCCAACATGTTGCAATCAGTCGAGTCACTCCATGCCAATGAGCACAACTGGTCTGATAAAATAATTTTTTCAAATAATGAAACACCCAAATGTCAGTTATTAATGTTTGTTGCAGGCAATTTACTGTAAATTGGACTAAATGTAACATCAAAAAGCGTGTCTTATTTTGCGGCCAATGTGTGTGTGATAGTTGCTGCTAAAAGTGTGTATTTATTTGGAATGAGAGAGGGCGATATTATCAGAACGACTGTGTAATTGGCACAGTTGGATAGCCCAAAGCTGGGAGTTCTGCCCCGTCATTCTTTACTCAGTGCTCACCTCTGAGCGTTTAGAGCTGAACCGCACATATTTCTGCTCCACAGTATTATTGGTATTTTATTGAAACATATCAAAACTGAGGTGAACTCCACAGAGCATTGACAGGAGACAGGAAGAGAATCCCAATGTAAGCCAGATACAAAGATACATCCTGTTTTCTTCTTTAAAGTTAGTAGAGCAGGTTCAAGTATTTAGGCTCTTAGTCATATTTCTACACAGAGATCTGCACACAGTGAAAACATCTCTTTCTCTCTTGTGCTCTGTCTGTCTTTTACTTCCTTCGATTGCACTTTTACATAACATTTGTCTGTCAAAATGCATTTATTAACTGGATTGTGTTAGTGTGATTAGATTAGTCTCAGCACAATATTCCCAGCATCACACTTTCCTCTTCAGACACTCAGTCGAATGCAGCAATACAAATATTTGAACTTGCCAGAATCAAATCTCCCATCTTAGTGGTATTTGACCAGTTGTGCCTTTACCATCTGTATTTAATTTGAAATGTCTAAATGCAACATACAATGTGTTGTCAGTTTAAAGAATTAATAAATATAACACTACAGTAAATTCGTAAGAAAACAGTTGGATTTTTTCTGCATTCCTGCAGCACAGCAAATGTTTTTGTTTGTTTATTTTGTATACAAACAAAAAATGTTTTACAGTGTAATGACCACACGTTCCTACTTTAAATGATGGTGAGATTAAGGTTGACCCTCTCACTCAAGAACGTGGCTGTTCCTTTCTATCAACATATCGCAGCAGCTGCACCATGCTGCCAATTCAACTGTTTATTCTTTTGTTAGTGCACAACTCTGAGAGTTGTGCCCTATGTGTGGATTTTGTGCAGTCCGTCAGTGCGAGTTCCCTCAGACTCCAATACAGTACTAGAGATCTGATGTAACTAGCAACAGACGGCAACAGATTTGCAGTTCATCACAGTGCATTAACACAAACAGATTGCATGTAATTACCAACTTGAACCCATTCATTTGAAAACTGGTTGTAGGCCGACTCTATCTTATTGCTCTTCTATTGCCATCTTAATGCCCGAAAGACGGTTTAAAAACAGCAACTGACTACAAGTGGTCTCAGTTCTGGTTGTCATCTTCTAATTAACCTTCCCAGAAGTAGGAAGATTGTAAAGTGATTGGACACAGTCACAATAATTTTGGTTGTGCTGTGGACACCAACCATCATTTTCA
The DNA here is from genome assembly GCA_015108515.1 of Hemichromis elongatus. Classification (NCBI taxonomy): domain Eukaryota; kingdom Metazoa; phylum Chordata; class Actinopteri; order Cichliformes; family Cichlidae; genus Hemichromis; species Hemichromis elongatus. Next base: position 61,918 of record VUQR01009940.1, on the reverse strand, counting down.
CTGGCCTGACTACAGCTAAACTGAAACTAATCATTTAAACACACAGAAAAATAAATCAAAAAAACAAAGTGTGATCATACATACTGTTAGCACTATATTTTATGTCAATCACAGGTGTACTGCAAGACGTAACAATAGAGATGTTTAGACACAGCTGAAATGGCTACCGCTTTTCATTGGGTAAAAGCTTTAAGAGAGAGAGCGTATAAGTGAGCGAGTGTGTGTGTGTGCATGTGTTGCTGCAAAGCAAATGGCCATTTGGCAAAGCCAGTAGGGTAATTATTGTTAATTACTCTCTGAAACTAAGAGTACTGCTGAGAGGAAAACAAAGCAAGTGGGCGAGCCGCCGCTCCACTTCATGCAAGTCCAACCTCCTTGCTGAACAGACGTCACTTGCTGACCCAGTATGCCTGCTTGTGTTGGAGGCATACCAGGTCAGGAAGTTGGAGAAAGAGATATAAATACAGAAGCTGTGCCTACACCTGTCTTTCGTATTCCTATTACCCAACATCCTGCTCATTCACATCCTCCACTTCTTTGTTATTTTCTGTAGAGCTGTTGATGAGTCAGAATGAGGGATGAAGAGGTTCAACTAAGAAAATGGGAGAGAGTAGATAAGAGAGTAAAGTGGGAGGAAAAAAGAACGACAGCAAGATGAAGACAAAGAAGAAAATGGAGCTAAAAAGCAAAGACAAACAAAGGGACAATGCTCTTTTGCTCGATACAGCCAACCACATGGATCAACATCAATGCTTTGCTATTCCAGAGCAAGGAGTAAAAAATAAGCAAACAAAAAAGAGGATAAATAAATTATTGTGTTTGTAGCCTATATTTAAATAGCGCACCAAAAAAAGTGCACCAAAAACAAAATTCGAAACAAACAAACAAACAAACAAACAAAAACACACAGAGTGCACTCCCTCAGGAGACTAGAAAAATCAAGAAAGTTCATGAAACACTGCAGAACTCATAAAGATAACTCTGATGAACTCAGGCCTACACATAGTCCCCAAGAGCCTGCACTGATAGTAAGGATACAACATAGAACAAAACAAGTAAGCAAGGGCAGAGAACGGATCAGGACTGGGAGGAAAAAAGAGACACACAAGAGCCCTCTTTATGAGATGGGGGGGGAGAAGACAGGAGTCAAAGCCTGTCGTTTTAGGATCTGGGTCCACAGCAGGGGGCACATCCATAATACAACATAAGCTTATGATCAGATGAGCCCTGTACCTAATTGAATCTTAGATATGGAGCAAACTCCTTCCACCCATTCTGTTTTCGGTTTTTGCATATTCATGTGTTATACAACACAGGCCTAAAATATCTTGTACAAGGAAACAATTATGTTTTTGTGTAATACTTTTGTTTAGTAAATTAAGTTGGGGTTTTTTTTTTTGCATACCTAATCATTTATTGATTGCATTTTTATGCTGATCAGTAATAGTTATTTATGGCTTGGCCATGACATACCACTTCCATTCTCAATCATGTAAAATGTTAATTTAATAGTTTTCTTGCAATTTATTTGCAATTTAGGGTTAGAATTGGGGATTAGGGATGTGCTCAAGCTGTTACTACTCTGACTAGCTCCCTAATCTTAGCCTCAATTGTCTCCCATTAAAAAAGTAACACCTTTTCCTCAAAAACTGCTAAATCAATCATTTAAAAAAAAAAAAAAGAGAAGGGAAAAAAGTAATTTGGGTCATCTATTAAGTGTTCTGCTGGTGATTTTGGAGATGATTTCTACCTTAATAAGATTTAAAGATTTGTGTCCTGTGACAGCTGTGACTGATGGGCTCATCTGCGGCTCACATGGGCTTCTCAACTCAATTTTTGGCATTTCTGTTTAAGGAAACAGAAACGTGCAGTACTAATTGTTTACATCGCCCCGATGCTAACGTTAGCTCAGCACTCAACCACCTCCAACTTATTATCAGTAAACAGCAGAGAGAGCACCCAGAGGGCCTCCATATTTTTTCTGGGGACTTGAATAAGGCATGCTTGAAATCTGTTAAGTGTCCTACCAGGGGGGACAGGACATTGGACCTTGTGTACAATAACATCAAGAAGGTCTACACAGTGACACCCCTCCCCCCCATCTACGACAATCTGACCACCTATCTCTGCTCTTCATCCCTGACTACAACCTCTTCACGAAACAAACTCCTCCAAGCTCCCAGGTAACTTGGCCAGATGATGCAGCAAGAGTTATGTGAGGATGCTCTTTGTGATAGTGTTCAACACTATAATCCCAGACATTCTCACCACCAAACTGGACCACATTCAGCTCCCCCGACCACCTGGTTCTGAATCAGACTTCTTAACCAACTAGCCTCAATCAGTCCGACTTGGCCCCCACTCTCACTCAGCACCGGATCCCAGCATGGTTGCATTCTCAGGTTACTTTACAAGGTTACTTTACACCTTGTACACCTATGACTGTACACCAACCCACTCAACCAACGTCATCGTCAAGCATGCCAAAGACATCCCAGTGGTTGGGCTCACCATGCTCAGATAATAATCTGAAGCAGAATGTCCTTAAAACAAAAGAAGTCATAATGGACTTCAGGAGGCACAGACGGGTCAATTCAATTCAATTCAATTTGATTTATATAGCGCCAGATCACAACAACAGTCGCCTCAAGGCGCTCCTCAAGGGTCCACTCCTCTCTCACTAGAAATGGAGAAGGGGTGGAATCTGTCTCCACTTTCATCTTTCTGTGCACCCACTGATCTCACCTGGACCCACAACACAAACGCCCTGGTAAAGAAGCCCCACGGTGGCTGCTGGCCTTCTATAGCCCCTCAGTGGAGAGCGTGCTCTCCTATTGCTTGGGTGTGCAGCTTTCCTGTTATCACAGAGTCTGCACACCACATTTGTAAATCAAATAGTTGATAAATCTAAGTCAGAGGGATGTAAATGTTTTATTTAAATAAAAACGATATATATATATATATTAAAATTTAACAGAAGACATTATGTTTACTACCACATAATAAGTGTATCAACATCATTTCTGAGCTCATAAGCACACACAGAATTTTTGAATAATCAAAGAGCTGATTAAAAAGAAATGTATCAAACTTCTGTTAACTATCGTTATATCCTCTGCAGATGAACGCATCGGATGTTCTGAGCTGAGTGTGCGGAAATAATATAATTCATATATATAATGAATGCATTAACCATTGTTTATTATCGCAGCTGACAAATTGCAACCCTGTAGTGTAAACCACCTCATTTGGAAAAATTATTAAAGCAGACAACAAATTAGTTGATAATTTGCTTTTCAAATCAGGCACTATGAGTGGGATATCTCACACTATCTTGACCGATCAAAGAGGCCTCCACACTGCACTATTATATCACACCAAATCCAATCTTCTAAAAATGTGAAGAGAGATGAAATAGAAATCAGGGGGGCTGAGCTGAGAGGGGTAAGAGGATATGAGAGATCTTACAGATGCTGTTATGAGATTTTCAGTGAGGAGTCGGTGCTCTGCTGCTATTGGAACATCACTCTGGGTGGGTGTCTGAGCGTCGATGTGTGTCATAGGCTGTAACACAAAGGTCACGGTGACCGAAAGGAAAAAGGCCTCTTCGTTTAATAAAGGGGTCTCTCAAGCATTCTTTTGTCTCTCTCTGCCATGAATGTCTGGACTCTGCGCCCCCCCCCCCCCCCCCCCCCCCCCCCCCCCCCCCCCCCCCCCACCCCTCCCCCCCCCCCCAACCCTCCCCCCCCCCCCCCACCCCTAACCCCCTAACCCTACCCCTAACCCTAACCCTAACCCTAACCCTAACCCTAACCCTAAC
>VUQR01009940.1:47696-58078 GCA_015108515.1 Hemichromis elongatus | reverse complement strand
CTCCTCACTCAAATTTAATTCTATCTACACGACACCACCTTCCATCTAAACCCCCACTCCCTTATGCCCTCTCCACCACATGATCTGATGAGTTTCCTTTTGTTAGACAAGTTGCTTGTCAGCACCTAATTATCACTTATTTTCTTTCTTTTTTTTTACAGCTGACTTTCTCCTCCAGCTTATCTTTTTCATGCTTGCCTTAGAAAACAGGAAGGCAACTTGATCCCACTTTATTTTTTTGATTTATTTTTTTACATCACATAATAATCAGTTTCTTTTTTTATTCTTGTGTATTCTAAACTAGTTAATGAGTGACATCCTCTCAGTATGACACCGTGCAAAAAATCAGACAAGGAGAAACAGAGCAAGGCCCCTGCAGCTATTTCAGCTCATTATACCTAAAGGTGGAAGGGACAGGCATATCAAAGATGGGCGGTCTCTCTCTCTCCCTCTCTCACAAACTCGCCTAAACACACAGAACGACAAGCCTGAGGGAACAGCTGCTCTCTGACACACATAGATGAGGATAAGCGACTGAGGTATTCCCCTCTGTGTGCCCAAACATTTCCTCCAGAGCTGTGACTCAGCAGTGATGGGTCACTGAATCACGCACAGCACTAATGGACAAGATGCTTGTCAACATAAAAAAAATCAGAAGAAAAAATAAGTTAATATCAAAACTGAGTACTTCATACCACGAGTTGCTTTCCAAAAGCATGAATCTCCTGCCATCTGTGCTACAACAACCAAGAATTTGCAATACAAACGTCCACGGTCTCCTGTGAGGTGCCGTCTTCCCTTCTTGTAATAACCCTCTACCTACACCTCTGCCCCACCTGCTGCCTCCACATTGCTCCTCGAGTTGAGCTCCCATTACATGACTAATAGAGAAGTCAGGACATACACACCTTGTAAAAGTTAAGAGCAGCAATTCAGTGTATGAATGTTAACAGGGATAAAACAGGAGGAGGGTTATGTAATGGCTATGGCTAAAAAGGAAAAAAATGGTAACCAACTGCAGGAGTACAAATTATCTCCTGTTTGTTGAAATAGATCACTTTTTAACTATGAGTCTCTAGCACTATTGTTGGTTAAACAACATGTGTGTACAAAAAAGTTGCCATGTGTGTGGTAAACTGGAAATCTTAAGTTCCCACTCAGAGATTGCATCTGGATCTCCCCCTTAAAGTCCATATTCAAAATCAAAAAGGTAACGCCCACCTCGCAGTTCAAGACAGCAGCACCGAGTGTAAATAGTTGGCCAATAAAACTGTCGAACTTTTAATATGCTCACTGGTTAATATCAATCAAGTTGTTGGCCTATATGCACACGAATACTATAACAGATAAGCCACCTTTTTAAGGTGGTATTCCCAGAATTATAAAATGTTCATATAACCCAAAAATGAGTAACCAGGCCACTAAACTCAGGAAAGTGTTTACAAAGGTCAAGTTAGGAAGCTGTTTTCCCACAGACATCGGAAGTCTTTTTGCAACCACAGCTATTGCCACCCGGAGGCTTTCAAATAGACTGCAGGTTTCAGACACTTACAGACTGCCTTTTTTTTGGCTGGCTGGAAGCTGCATCCATGTTTTAAGCTGTCTAAGAAAGGAACACAGGACTAGTAGTCTGGTGAAAGCTGTGGTATTAAAAGATTTCTCAGGTAATTTTTTTTTAAATTTATTTAATTTTCTTTTTTTAATGAACTGAAACTGTGGCCTAACAAAACAATCCAAGCAGCCCAACCCAATAGTGAGCCCTCTTTCAAAGACACTTAGATCTTTTCCTCAGAACCAACAAGGCGTGCTCGGGATTATTATACGTGCCACAGAGCATGAATTAATGTTAACTGCTTAATTGTACCATGTGGGCTCCTGTGTGGAATCATCTGCGTTCATTGTCTTTCTAGGCTCATTTATTTAAGTTCTTCCTTCAATTTTGTCAGGTATAAATTCACCAGTGTATCTCGCTGGTTTGCTTTTATGAGCTTTATGTGAATTTGTTCACTTTCTTGAGCTGTGTAGCACGGGTATAGAGGGAGGGGAATAACAAAAGGAGAAAGTGGGAGAAGAAAAGAAAGACGGGCAGTGAGTGAAGGAGTGGGCTTTGTTATTGTAGCGGGAGAATGGTGACGTAGAGTTAAAAGGCTGAATTTTGCGATAAGAAAGGGATCCGCGGTGAGACGAAGCTTTCAAATATGAAACGGTGTTTACACAAAGGCAGAAGAGGGGGATTTAAGACTAACTAAGATGCACAGGAACATGCACGGGCACATGAGCGCATACATATGCACAAAATATGACACTACCTCTTACTGAGGACCAGCCAGGAAATGAGCCTGAGTGAGTGAGTATGGATGATGGAGAGTAAGCAAGAGATTAAAAGGCAAGGCGTGAGAGGAGGGGTAGTCTGAAGAGGGGTGGGAGTATGAAAGACAAATCTTCCTAAGAGCGTTTGAGAAGAGCTGTGTGCAGAGCTATCGTTGACTGAAATCCTTTAGAGCATCAAAGATTTACTCATCATGCCTAAACACATGAAGTATTCCTTCTACCCCGCCCCTTCCCGATTCGGTATCAACCTCCTCTTTTTCCCCCCCTTCTTTCTCCATGTTTCTCTTCTTCATCAGCTAAAGACCAACTTTATATGTCTTTCCATCTGTCATACACTTCCTTTAATATCTTCCATCTGCCCGTGTATTCAAATAACATGAATTACAGCAAATACCCTGCACCCAGAAAAAGAGAAATATAAACAGACAGCACCCGAGTGAGGGTTTATTAGTCTTTATCCGTTGCTACTGTCCTGAAGGTTGTTAGCACATGTGCAGGCTTTTGCTTTGACGGCCAATAACATCCCAGAGTTAAGACCGCTTCTACACACAAACACAGATGCTGCCACGCAATACTCCGTCTACCTACAGGCACACATGAGTGCACCCGGGTAAAGGAATACAACATGCGCAATTATTCACGCACCTTTTCCTCTTGCACACAACAAGCGGCTTTCATCAAGCATATTATGATTGCAATATTACTGGAGGTGGAAGCATTAAAACTAATAGGCTCCATCCCTGTCCTGTACTTGCTGTCTTTTCTACTCCTGCCTTACAGGAGCTCCCACCATTTTCCTTCATCGTCACTTCAGCCCCAGATGGTAAAGCACTGTGACCAATTAAAGACTTCCCTGAGGATAGAACCAGTTATAGCCCCAGCCATCTGACCATTTCTGTTTTCTAGTGTGTGTATGTGCATGTATAAGCCTTGCAAGAGATATCAGTGCTTTTTAATCAGACTACAAAGCCTTGTTTTTTGGCCAGCTCCATTCTCCTTGCTTAAAAAGCATATACTGGCATACAAGTCCAGAAATAGTCATCTAGGGCCTTTGCTTTGTGCATAAGCATGCAGTGACAAAGTCTGTATCACCACATTGAATCAAGCTAAAGACAGAGGCAGGGTCTATTAGTGGTGAAAAGTCTTAGCAGCTGTACATGTGTTGTGTTACCATTTCAGAAATGGTGTCACTGAGGGAGATGGGTGACAAAGGGAGGTGGCCAGTGCTCAATCACTAGGCACCCATCCAGCAGGGCAGCAGATGAGGGAGCAACTGTCTGTATGAGCTGCCAGCACTGAGGGAAATTAGGCATGTGCCAACCCTGCCCATCTCTCTCTCTTACCCACATGCAACACACCCACTTCTTTCTGCACACATCCCAAGGTGGCCACCCAGGCACCGGGGCACAGGTGGCAGCATATGTTTGTCGTGTGCTCTGAGGTCAACTGAGAGGGAGGAACTGGCAATGGCTCTGTCTGTTGATGTGAGAAGCGTCAGTCTGTACTTACAAAAGCTTTTAGATACTTGCAAGTGTGTGTGTGTGTGTGTGCGCGCGTGCATTGTTAGAATCTGTACAGCAGATTTAAGATAGTGTTTTGTCCCTGAGTTGGAATTTGAAGCCAATGAGCTTGCTTGCCTCGGTGCTGCTTCACCAAATTGAGTTAAGCCTCCCGAGCTTTTCTACTTTTAGTTTTCACTTCTACACCAGCACTTAAAAAATTGCCCGTGGCATTCATCCTACACTCAAATCCACTACATCAGACATTTTAACTAAATCTCTGTTTCCCATTGCAAATAATAAGGGCTGTGATTAGCATGCTAATGACGTGGGTGTGATGCTAATCTTTAAACCGGTATCCATGAAGTCCCCACCTCCTTTAGCTGTTCTTTGCATATGCCTGTCAGTAAGGACTGCTAAGAGCATACAGCACTTTAAACAACAGGCTTACCCATGAAAACTTAAAGTAGCGCAACATCCCCGTCAACTTCCTCTGTGCAGATAACATTCGTGTTAGAGGCTTTTGATTAGGTTGACACTTAACATAATCTATGGCTTCTTATCCTGCGTGGTCTTTCTTCCACATACTTGATTCTATGTATGAGCCATCAGCATGCAGGCCCGGTCTAGTGAAGCGCAGCTTCTGTGTTTGCTACTACAGCCAGTTGTGCTGCGGTAAGATCGTTGCCAAAGATTAGTTGGCAGAGCACGAAAAATTTGTATGGGTGGAGTAAAGAGTAACTCAACAATGCCACTATTCTACCATGGCACACACAGGCCACACAACTGTAAAAGACAAAATGTAAGTGTTATGCCCTGCCACATGGCAAAACGTAAGTGCCAGTATTTGTGCATGCTCTTGTACATAAAATAATGTGTAAATACATTTGGATGGTTGTGTGTGTCCATATCAAAGGGGTTTTTAGATACTGAAGTGAGAAAGTCCTCCCCATTATTCTCAGATGAGGTTTCCAACCAACAGCCAACTTTAAACAATAGAGCAGAAGCATCCTGGAACGCACTCAGAAACGTGTGACTGCTCGAGGATATTACACTAGAAGTTCCACTCTTTACCAACACATTTTAACAACGTGAATACAACCACTCGTTAGCAAATTAATTCACATCCATATTCATGGTGAATTCATATTCAAACGGTGGCTGTGCTCCGTTAATCTCACAGAGGAGGCAGCAGGCCCCTGAGGGTTAGCGCTTAGCTAAGCTAATCAAATCAACCAGAGGAACGGTGGAGTATCTTCAGCCCATTACATAAACATTAATACACACACGTGCATCCACATGCACTTGCATTTGTATGCATACAAACATGCATTTTGTAGTTTTCTAATTTGTTGACACATGAAATCCTTTCTTATCTGCCAAACTCAGTGGTGTGGGGCAATGAGCTAAATGCAGAGCAACGCTGACATCGTTAATAGTTTTGTAAGTGTAACAGTCAAAATCTGCAAGGCAGTAAATGTCTCAAATTGTGTCTGCAGAAAATGATGGTTTTCAGCTTTGTAACAGCAATGGCTGGCCCATCATACACTTTAGTAGTTTTCACAGGTACAGCGAGTCCCTTACAAAATCCAAGACCTGATTTGGTCCAAATCTTACTCACTGTAATGGGATAGAGTGGTGTGAACAGAGCTCAGCTATCATAATGTTCCCAATACAAAATTGCTGTTTCAAACTTAGAGTACAGAAAACGTAGATGTATTTTTTAAACAACTATTTTGAGTCAGGGTTGCTATCACGTTTACTTAGACCGTACCGATTTAAAAATAATGTTATGGAAGTCAGGCTTCAGTGTTTGATCCACTTAGATTTGAGTCTAAAATATTGGAAGTGTTAGTATCTGCAACCTCATTAGTTTGGTCTTCTGCGACTTTGGCAATGTACACAATTAATTTGTCCGATATCCAAACTGCTTTCTAACCAAATGTGTCTGTTCAGTGTTTCAAAGTCACTCGAGTGTCAGACAGTTGGCAGGACCTAAGAGGCATCTTAGAGCGATACCTAGTGTCAGAAAGACATATGTGATCTTGACTGTTTTGGGAAAGGTCTGAAGATAAATTTAAAATGTAGTTGCTTCTCCGAAGCCAGTTTAACTGCCAGTTTTAAAAGAGCCATAGATTGGTAGGAAAATATCATTTGGGAATCATTTTCATCTACCCACTACACAGTTTGCACATGTACATACAATAAAGTACGACTTGTCCTACATGACAAGAGAATCAAGGTGTCCTATTCAGCACTATTATACTCAGTGCTACATGTTCTATTCAGCGGTTGTATTGTCTAACACAGTGATCCACCGGGTTGTTAAAGCCCTCTTCACTGATGTTCAGTGGAAAGCGTGTGCTCCAATGGGAGCACTACAGCACCATCCCTCTCAGACTCAATTATGGGTGCGACATCTGTCCTGACTGACAGCTCACTACAGTGTGTGACTGTGGCTGTGTTTGTGTTTGCAGTGTGCATACATAAATGTGTCTGCGTATGGTGGGTAAGAGTGGCAGTAATGTTATCGAGCAGGAAACCCCGTCCGCTAAAGTGGATGAGATGTGCAAGAAATTGCAAGCCAGCCACGGTGATAAAATCTCTTTCCATCTGGAGTCCTGCCTGGTCTGCAGCTTAGAGCCAGTTTGTGCATGCAAAGGCACACATACACACGTTTCTCTGTTTCTGAACACACTTAGTCATAATGTGTCGCCTAGCTCCTTTCCTCGAACTTTTAAGACAAATCTTTGACAACCTTTGCGAGACCCTGAAAACCAAATTCAACCCCTCAAAAAGAGCCATTTGAAGGTCACAAAAGGAATGCCTTCACTGTGACGGTTCACTTATACAAATCTTCTGGTCTTTGTGTACGTGCAAGAGACGTGCACAAACGGAAGAAAAGGAAATTTAATTATAAAAAGAAACAGAGGAGTGTTAAGGCCAATCTGAGGGGAAGCAAAGAAATTTAGGTGTCACTGCAAGAAGAGACAAAAGAGATAAAAAGCTCCAGTCACATTCAGGCCTGTGCTCCCGATCAATACCAAGAGACACAGAGATACAGCTTCCCCTGTCAATTCATCTTCTCTTTCTCTCCCCTACTCACCCCTTTCCACCAGCAGGCAAACATTTTACTCTTCTTTTTTATTTTCCACACAGGACTTCATCTTCATGACTTCCTTTAAAAAAGAAAAGAAAAAGAAATTCCTCCCTTCATATTTTTCATCCCATTTTTCCTCATCAGCCTTTATTCAATCGTGGATTTCCTCCAGAATCTTGTGCTTCAATCACCCTTACGGCTTTCTCCTGTGATAAAGCTCAGTGAACAGCTGTATTGACAAAACCATATACCTGCATGACAAACATGGGCTGGGGAGGGGCTGAAGTCTGGAGTAGGAATTGACTCTGTAGATTGATGGAGCGAGCAGGATTCGGATCGGGAGACGGCACAGAGAACAGGAAAACGGAGGGGGGGGGGTGTCTTTGTACGAAAGATAGTGAGATGACATTTTCCTGTTCTGTCTATCCCATTAAGTGAAGCAGGAGTGCAGCTTGGCAGCATCAAATCCTCTGCGAGGAGAAAGGCAGGGGAAATGCACAAATCAGACACGTGAACAGTGCTGAGCTCAGCAGAGGCATGATCCTGCCACTCTTACTGGGAATGTATGTTTTTACCAATCCTTGGAAAAATCTACACTCCTCTTTTCCCTCTACTCAAAAACCTACACAGAAAAGAGAACTGAATTATAACCTTTGTTGGGCATCACTTCACTACATAAGCACATTTTTTACTACCAGGTCAAGAAAGGGGAAGAAGTAATCCCCTTCAGAACCTACATGCACTGGAATGGACATGGCATGTTTGTTTGCAGATTGGTCTGCAAACCAATAAATTCATTATTTGGACTGTGCCTAGATCACTGCTCACTAACTAATAATCCTTATTCCAATGGTACTTGTCAAGGATTATAAAACACCAGGAAGCAAAGTTAATCATATTTAAAGAAGAATGGTGAAGGACATTGAAGGACATTAAAAGGGACAAATGGCTATAGCTAGACAAGTAGGTCAAAACATGTCCAAACAGCAGGTCTTGTCGACTCTTCCTATGCTTCCTATGGTCTTCGTATGCTTTGGTTAGTACCTGCCAAAAATAGTCCAAGGAAGCACAACCAGTAAACTGGTGACCATGACGGTGACCATAACTGGCACAGAAGAGCTACAACTTCACAAACGGCTAAAAACAAAGTGTGGCTGTGAGAGAAAAAGACTACAGAGCATGCAGAAGAATGCAAACTGCTGGAAGTGACAGTTAATGAGCGCAAGACTGATCCGTGTACCCACGGTGACCCCGTCCACTGCTAGAATGTGTACAATGGCAGACATGCTTCAGAAGGGGACCATCTGCTCGCACTGCCTTGGTGTTTGATATCACAGAGCGCCTTGAGAAGGGTCTTGGAAGTCCATACTGTGACAGGTCAGCGGTTTATTTAGGCTGGTTAGTATGTAGAGGGAATTATGATTAACAGAAACAGGATAACAGATATGAAATTGATGACCAACATTCACCTGTGCTCTGCGCCATGATAAAATAGGCCCGAAGGAAATTCCACAACATAGGAAAAACATGAGATGCACACATTGGTAACTTTAAGCTGCGAAAATAAAAAAAATAAGCCTGCAACATACGCACAAAGATAGTAAAGAAAACACAAGTGTTCAGCATCCTATGAAGTAACACACAGATGCAATGCTGGCAGTCTTTTTTTTAAATATTTGTTTAGCTATGGTTTAATTCATAAAGTAATTCATTTTGCTTTAAAAAATACTGGTGGACCGTTTTTTAATAATGCTCATTTTTATGCTAGAGAACAGAATATGAGCTGGGTGAGAGAATACACAGCAGAAAAAAAAGAAATGAACTAAATGAAATACAAGCTATAAAATAATAAAAATAAAAACTCTGAAGAAAACGTGGTATTTGGCTGCAATTTGTTCTGATTTTTTTTTTTTTGCCCAACAGTATTTGAATAATAGGAATCTCCAAGGTCTCAGCTCTAGTCTTTTACTTTTTCCTCTTTCCTTCTCAGATGCCTCAATTTGTGCTGGCTAATTGCATTTAGAAGTTGCATGGCGGTTGGTAACTGCATTAACCTCGGGAGTCACATCAGGCGGAGACTATTTAAAAACGCACCCCTATAGCGCCAGTTGTTTTGTGGGTAATGCCTCTAGGAGGCGTAACCAATCACATTGGAGTGAGACGAAGAGCTCATCATTTATTGGTCACACACTCTTTTCAGCATCGCTGCACTACCTATTTCCAAAACCGCCTGCTTCGGTCCCTATTCCCCTCTTTTCCAGCTTACTCATGTCTGCCTTTTTTTCTTATTTTATTTTTATTTTTAAACCACAATACATTCAAACTTTTACTTCCTCAAAACTGCTCGCTGCCAAATGTATTTTTCTGATATCAGACATGTCAAGGTGGAAGTGTTCTTCTTTTCTCTCATTTACAGGAGGCGAATAACAGAAAGCCATTTGTTCATAAACTTACCATGGCTTTGATTATCCATCTTTTTTACTCTGCTACTACAGTCCTAGCTTCTGCCAAACATGGAGGCTAAGAATCTGTATATGTGCCAACACAATGACTCCTGTGTGTTCTATGGCAGTGAGGGTATATGGAGAGCAGCGTGTCTCAGCGAGGGCTTGTTGTTCTGCTAGTTGTTGGACAAGCTCACACACAGGCTGGTGCGTAGGATAAGGACAACCGTGACGGCCATGTCAGGCTGTTGTCCTTTTCTTCTGCAATCTGATGTGTAGGAGGAAGTCAAACAGGCACAAGCACACAAATACACACACAGACAGAGAAAAAAAAAATCACACACAAGAGCATACACCCAAGTGAAACTGACTGAGCTTAGTCAGCCTCCAACTTAAGAGAATCTAGGTGTACAGAAGGAAATGCCGAGTGATCTTTGACTTTAAAAAAGCTTCACATCACTCAAGATCACAATCCCCTTACATGCACGCCTTATGTAATATTTGACAATGACAGTGGAACATGCATAAACAATAATATTAACAACAACAACAACAATTACAGTAAAAGCACATGATTAAAAAATGGAAAAAAAAGAAAACATGGTGATGCATTTATGACACATACACCCTTCACTGTGATGACCATAGCAAACTGTGGTTCACTCAGGCCAGTTTGCTAATCTAGTAAAGCGGTGTGAATCATAATTATTGCTCTGTCAAACAGTCATGTGGTGCTTTACATGTGCTGCTGTCCAGACTTCACATCAGAGCTGCCCACTGAAAGCTGAAGGTTTGAAGCAGCAGGCGAGCATTCAACATATAAAAACATGAGCAGCGCTCCTGTTTAACTGATGAGATAAACTAAAGTCTGACTAAATCGTTTACCTCATCACAGATGTGGGAGAACCTGCAGCGACTGTGAAGTGCATGCAGACAGCTGTGATTAAGCTTCTGTAATAAACCCTTAAGTGTTTAGATGTACTTAAGTTTAACACTCTGGCTGGGACA
>VUQR01009940.1:34194-47628 GCA_015108515.1 Hemichromis elongatus | reverse complement strand
AAAAAAAAAAAAAACATGCTTGAATATAAAGACACAGATGGTGTTTCAACATTGACTCCAGTAAATTCATATTGGTGACACAAATGAGCAAATACTGGAATCATAATAGAAAACTACTCCATTTGATTTCACCAACAAAATTCCAAAAACATGCCACACACATTTTCAACCCCGCAACAAAAAACAAAAAATCCACACTTTTAAACACAGTTGGGTAGCTGCGGTGAGTGCACCACCAATTCATTAAATAACCAAATATGAAACAAGATCACAATCCCCTTCTGCTTGTGTTTTAAACAAAGGCTAAAAAATATTTTAGGGTGTTTTAACACTTTAACCCCTTCGTTTCGTATCCTTTCACACATAGACAAATCCAAGTGAACAACTGTCCCACAGAAGTACACTCGGTCTGCTTACTGGCCAGATGTGTCTCAGAGCAACAAAGCAACAAAACTATACTGTTTTATGAACAGTTAATACAGTTTCTGTACATCTATGGAACTTTTCTGATAGATAGATTAGCTAGATGTGTTAGACCGAGATCATGTAAGTGAACCAGTTTGGAACTCAACTGGTAGCGGACTGAGAGCACCTCCAAAGGGCCATGATGCGGTTATGCTGGTACCATATTTTGCAAAGAGGAAAATTAATTTGATTTCAACGTAACGAACTTCTAAATGTGAAAAGAACATTATGTTGTCACAGTCAAGCTGACCTTTGACCTTTCGGATTAAAAGGGAAAAGGCCATTTGTGAATCAAATTTGATGTATTTGTCCATAAGGCCATTTTTCTCTCAACTGATAAAAGGCAATATTGCAATGTTGTTAGCAGGGGGCTTCAAATTTAGAACAATATGAATATTTACATGAAGCCATATTTATGGTCACTAGGTGAGTTAAACCAGAACTTCCACACCTTTTGAGAATTAGCCAAAGCTTAAGCATTTATTTGTTCCTATACATTAAATCCCAATTTACTAACTATTTATGGTTGCTGTTTGATCTTGCGTCAATAGTTTGGAGGGTGTCTTTAAAGCTTTTTCAGTGAAACCAACTGCTTCCTGAAGATGAAAACCATCCCACATCCCCAATCCAAATGCACAGAGGAAAATAATAAAATGTCAGATCTAACCTTTTCTCCTACATACTAAGGATCGTCCTGCGGTTTGGAGCCACTCCATAATTTAGTGGATATAATCCAGAATGTGTGCAGTGGTGGCTAATTATCATTTGCACAGGTGAAATATTGGTCTTTTGGGACCAAGCAGAGAAACCTGTTCAGTTGATTAATGGCTTTACCTTCATGGAGGATATAAAAGTCACAAACTATCTGTCTACCCCCTCCGTAAAAAATATAAAACCCTTTCAGATAAAAAAAAGAGAAGCAGGTATCACATTTCAAGTAGTCAATAATACACAGTTGTTGTATCCATTTGACAGACAATACAAGACGTTAAACAAAAGGTCACAGTATCAGGCAGAATAATGTCCAGAATCATGACTGAAACTACTTCCCTTTAGGCAGCAGGTATTAAGTTCCCTTCCCCTTCCCTGCTCTTTGTACAGAAAGATGACAGTGGATGAAACATATCACCTTGAGTAGGACTTAATACAGTACTCAGGGCACAGATTACTGTGCAGCCTTCTTCCCCTACAATTAACCCAGCCACCCCACTGCCAGACATTCACACAGGCATATCCCTTCTGTCTCCCTTTCTATCTCATTTCCTACATGCCTATATGTCTTTCATAATACTCCCTTTTTACGATCATCCTTTGACACTACCCTTGAAACACAATTCCTCAAAGGCACCATCAGCAAAGGGTTTTTTTAAATACATCAGAGGGAGAGCAAATTAGAGAAAGGGGCCGGGGTTGATGATGAATAGAAACAGACACGTGACAGTATGAAAGCCAGACGAATGTGCTACAGAAGAGAAATAGGAGGGTAAGAGGAGGGAGAACAAGGTATTGTTTGCTCACAGCGGTCCAGGGAGGCAAGCAGCTGCCAGGGGAATACAGAGGGACTCAAAAGCACAGCAGAGGAAAGGAAAAAAAATGGGAGACCCTGCTGCGTACCCCTGACCCTAGAAACTGGGTTAAGAGGTTAGAGACACAGAAAGAGGCTCAGATAACAGTCCCTCAACACCTCCGCTCACATACTCTGTCTAGCTCTCTCTCACACACTGATCTATAAATACAGTGTGCTATCAGCACTGCTGTTTCACAGTGCCCTGCAACTGAGCCCTGCCCCACATTCAGATCATACTGCTCATGCTAGAAGATACAAACCACTGAAGCCCTAATAATAACTTATTTGGTGAAAAAAAGAAAGCTAAACTAAGCTATTGATCTTCTAGGCAAACAATGTCTTTGCAGTGGTGACTCAAAAAGTATGCAAATATTTGGATTTCTCAGCTTGCAGTGATAGTGTGCTTTCATCCCATTGGAATCTGCTCTGACCTTAAAAGGAAGTTCAGTCGTGAGAGAAATAAAGGCATGAAGTTATGGGGGGAATGGAGTGACAGCTGCGTCTTCGGTACTGCCTTTTGGGTAGATCTGTGTATGACTCCGGAAAATAAGGAGTGGGAGAGGGGAAACTACTGACTGCTACAGTCGCACATTCTGCCAGTACACTGAAAGAGCCCACGGCGATAGATAAATAGGTGGTGTGGGAATACCTGTGTGGATGCGTCTTTGTTTTCCCACCCGTTCAAAACAGGTGGGAAATATGTGACAATGTAGTGGAGGTGAAACTCTTTCAAGGTTTGCACAGGTGGGTTTTTTTTACAATTATGATTACTGTCACTGATCAAACTGTTATACAGATTACACCAAAACGGATGTTTTTTTGTTTTTGTGGTTTTTGGCAAATTTGATTTTAAAAAAATTAAAGCTTTCAATTTTTTGCTAGAAGCTAAGTTTCTCATTTCAAACTATGTAAACATCACAAGCAGTAGAATATACAGCAATGTGCAAAAGTCCTAAGCCACTCCACTTGTGGAGTGGCTTAGGACTTTTGCACAGGTGACCAACCTATGAACCATTTAAGAATTAAAAAGGCACCTAACACAAAGCATGAAATCATTTTCATTAATGGACCGACCTCCCTAGAGCATGGATCTTTACCTTATTGAAGCAGTGTGAGATCATCTTGATAGGAAACAGAAACACAAGGCAGCCAAAGAAGATCTTTGAATATCCTTCAAGAACGCCTTGAGAACTATTACTATAAGAATAAGGTCAATAAGGTCATTCCAAATACTGACTTTCGAGATGTTATGTGTACACGTTTCAATAAATCCCTACACCTAGTTCCCATTTTCCGAGCAAAATATGAAGAAATTCGGGGTGACTCAAGACTTCTGCACTGTACTGTATATCTGTGAAGTGGCACATAAACTGCACTGCTGCAAAGGTTAGATTAGTGCTAATGAACCTCTGTTTGAAAGGTGCAAAGCAAACCTTCTCTGCCTAAGCTGAATGCTAATTTAGTATAAAATCTTCCAATTATGTTTCTGTATGCGTATCACAGATGTCACATTAGCTGCATGCTCATGCTCAGCTACACACTGTTTTAGTACCTGTGGTACCGAGATGCGTGTGTGTGTGCATAAGCCTGTTTCTGTGTGTACACGTTCGCTCTTAGAGACTCACCAGTGAGGTTGGTGCGTGCACTGTAGGATCCCAGGTACCGCCCGTCTGTATTGGGTGTGTAACACTCAAACAGACCTTGGTCCTTGGCCTGGACTTTGGTGATGTGCAGCACAGCTGAGTCACTGCTCAGCTTCTCCACAAAGATCTCCCCACTAGCCACTCTCTGGGAATATACAGCATAGGCATAGTTTTTCGTAGCTGTGCTCACAATGCGAATCTCCCGGTCTGGTACTGAAGGGAGGTACATGGACCACTCGAAGTTCTGCTCCGTCCCCTCTTTGTAGCCTGTCACGTTGCACCAGATGGTCACGTGTGAGCCTTCAGTCCGTATGAGCGGTCCACTCTGCACCATTACCACTCGCTGAGCCACAGCAACACCGGCTAGAGATGGAGAGGTAGTGGGAGCAAGGGGGGAGTGGACAGGGTGAAGGAAGGGAGAGAGGAAAGAGAGAGCACGGGTTACAAAACTGCACTTTAAATATTTAGCATTAACAGAGTTTATGCTCCCCACATCTCTCAGGAAATACAGAAAGAGTGTGACATGTGCAACTAAGCATTCACGGGTGTGCTTACCAAGGTCGAGGTGTGCACACAGACTCACCCAAACAAGTTTTGAATACCAGTTACCACTTAGAAAAAAAGAAAAGGAAAAAAAAAATCACAGAAGCTCACAGCTATAATCTAATCATGCTCACTGCAATCACACACACTCGCATGTTAACCCTTCTCCACAAGGACAGCACCGCAGCTGTACTACACTGTGGTGAGAGGCGGCCATCTGGGAGTCAGGCTGGAGGTCAGTATGAGCTGGTAAAATGCGTGTCAAGCTGTACAGACTACAGCTGTGGTTGAAATGGATAATAAACACTGGTTTGCCTGATGCATCCCTGATCTTTAGTGCACATCACAAGTAGAGGTGTGAGCAGAAAAAGGATTAGAATCAAACCCATAAATCAGCTGGGTTTATATGACCAAACTAATTTATTATGAACAACATATAGGTATCCATGGACACGGTGGCTGCAAGAAATTTTAATTCAGGAATGCTTAATAAACTTTGTGGACATTTAGAAAATAATTGCCGTTATATTTGGTAGTTCTTCCACCAGAAACCACCAATAGAAATAAAGCTAAAACAGTAATTCTCACCCACTAGGGGGCGGGGATTATTACTCGGTGTTTTATGTTTATGTACAATGCTGCTCAAGTCTTTAAGCTCCCTGTGAGTAACTCAGCATTTTATATCATGTAAAATATCATTACTTTAAATCATGAACATTTTCACTGACATTAATTAAGTTTGATAAAGTGTATATTAATTACGCACATTTCCATTGAAATGTAAGAGGTTGATTTATCCGTTACCAACATTGTTCAGCGTGTTATTCTACTAGCCTGTCATTTGCTAAGAAGGTAGCTTTGAAACATCCCCCCCTCCCCGTGGCTATACACTGCTCTCATTTCACTCACTGGGCCCACGTCCTCATTTGAGGGTTGACAGCATTTTAGTAGATAAAGGTGAATGGCTTGGACACGCAGTGAGCTGCGGTTTGGGGAAGGCCTCGAAGAGGACTGGCGGCGGCTCCTGGGCCTGGCAGATACCCATGTGCTGAATAGAAGTGAAGAAGTTAAAGAATTAAACAGTGGATGGAGAGTGGGGCACGTAAATGAGAATGAAGAGCTTCTAGAACTGGGGAACATTTATAGATGAGAACCGGAAGGAGCGTGTTTGGAGGCATGGTCCCGCTTCTGAAATTCAGATACTTTTTCTCCAATTAAAACAAAAATAATTAGTGAGCTAAATCATCACAGGGCACAGAGGACTGCAGCAAACTGCGAGCAAACCAAGCCCTTGTCAAGACTGATTATTATCACTCTTTGTAGCCTATATTAAGGCATACAGCATATGTGAAGTTTGCCTTAACTCTTTTATACACGCACACACACACAACCACACATATCAAAACACGCACACACAGAACATTCGCCATTCAGGGAACAACTACAAACATCCCTCTCATTGGGGCCAGAGACAACAGAGCATTTACACATACCCCCAAATCCAGACAGAGTGACAAGTATGCTGTTTCCTGTCTGCACAAGCAACTGGGGATTGCAGCTGTGTTTTCGTGTGTGCGTGCATGTGTGTGAGAGTGTGTGGGCATGTAAGAAAGAAAGTCTGTAAGAGGCTGTATCTGTAGGCACAATGCTCAGCATTAATAATTCACTAGAACAGCTTTTTAACTTTAACATCCTCACTCTTACCATAGTAACTTTCTCTCACACTTGCACTACACCCGTCCTTTCATTCACTGTTAGTGCGGGTCCATTAACACTCGTGTTTGCCCACCCAAGTGATCCTCTGTGCACGCCTCGCGACAAAAAGGTCAAGCTTGTAGAAAAACGAAGACACTTTTGCTAATCGCGTTCGCAGAGTCTGCGAAACATAGGTGAGGAAAAGTTACGATGATTTCGCTGTAGGAGAACACTTTGAAGAGAGTCGGAGTAAGCATCGTTATCTATACGAGGGGCTCGTGTGTTGTTTTGTTTTCATTGCTTCCTGAGATTCCAGAGCACATTCCACAAGTGAACAAGATTTACAAATCTATTATTGTGAGTCCCTCACTTCAGTACTCTATGATAACAGTTAGAAATGCAATGAAATGCAAGCTGATTAAAATAATCATTGCTAAAGGCAAGGATTTCAAAATTGTATGCCATCATAATTATGAAAGCAGCCACTGTAGATAGGTTGACCTTTTTTCTGTAAAGAAAATGAGAAATGAAAAACTAAAACACAAAAAAACTCAAGTTAAATTGTTCAAACAGTACAATTATGTTGTGATATTATTGTGTTACTATAAAAACAACAGAATCTTATCGTAGCTTCCAGTAAGGTCACCAAGCCTCGCTACGTTCCTGTGAGAATGTTATAGAAATACTATACAAGACTTGAAATGACAAACTAGCGTTCCACTCCCATTCTTAATGCTGCGCTCGTGAGCAGTGTGCGCGTGGGTCATAATCATATTGACATTTTCCACGCGGTCTTGAGTCATTTTTCATAACACATCGACAATGCTTTATTTACAGATTCAATCAATAACACACAAACCATTTAGGCAAGTCATCTTTTGTTTGAACATGGAAATGGAAAGGAATTTAAAAAAAAAAAAAATGAAGTCACTAAGCAAAATATTTATCCCCGGATCTCTGTGGAACTCCCCCTGGGGGTCATGTGGTAGAAGAAAAATAATTAGATGAGGATCCACAGGAATGGATTAATAAACCGCGCACACCAGTCAGATAGGGAATTCAACATGTTTTCATTTATTATTTATTATATTTTCGTTGATAAACTTGCATACTTGTTTATCCAATTTGTATGCAATCTGTGCCGTCAGCTTTTTTTTGCTAATCTGCCAGCTTTGCACATCTTTTTTGGACCTGCACATACTGCTGTACCAAACTGCAATGAATCATAACCATAACCTGTTAAAAATTTGACAAATGACTTTTACTTAATATAAAAATGTTTCTACAGAGAGAAAGCATTAAGTACTCAAGACTTAAAACAAGACAGACAATCTACAATGAAATGTGCTAACAAAATCTGGCTGACCACAGCATGAAGTGTAGTATGTAAGAGCAAGAGCCGGAATAATGACTCAGACTTTGGTTCCCCCAATGTTTCTTTGCTGTGATGTCAGTGTGCTAATCTGGCGGCACCAGGTCTACCCAAATCCAAGTCTGTACTGCTGCAATAGTGGTCCTCACGCTGCAGCTTCTCACCTAGAACTGCTGGAAACATATTACTCATACATCCAGAAAAAGAAAAAGAAAAAACAAAACATACGATTCATACTGTGTTGGTGCACTAAGAGCTTTCCTCCTCTTGCCTGTCTCCTGTCATCCTCCTGAAACAAGCTTCTCCTCATTTCTGATTACTCTCACTCCCTTCAACAATGTTTCACCAATCATCAATCCTCCCCTTCGTCCTGCCCCTGCAGTCTCTCTTTCTCTGGATATTCCTGTCTCTTTTCTGTGCCTCACGCTTCTCTGCATCTTTTCAAGCAGGATTTAAGCAGCTCTGTGAAACTTCAAAGTGCCCATCGCTCTGCAGGCTGTTTAGAAAGGATGACAATGACAAACCAAACCCTGCAGACCCTCAACTGATCGCTCTATTCCACCACCCTTCCACAGTAATCCTGAGCCTGCAACCCCCCACCCCCCAAACACCCAACTTTTTCACCTCTGGCTGTGCTGCCTTGATCTCCAAAGTGCCCATATTTGTTCAACAAGGCCTCAGATATTCTATTATTAACGCTCATCTCCATCTCTGCATACCGCAGATGTCCTGCTTTGCTACCGTTTTCTTTCTCTGGTGTTCCTATCCTGTGTCTCATCCCTCATTATAGCTGGCCCGTTGCTTTCGCTTCCCACACAACTTTGGTGCAAGCAGAAACACGTGTCCCATGTCAGGTGATGGAGAATGACCACAAGCAAGCTGACCTTGCTGTTGATCGATTGGAGCATATAGCAAATGGTTGCAAATGCACAGACAAGCACGCACACACACACACACACACACACACAGATAGAGAGACAGAGAGAGAGAGAGAGACAGAGCCAGAGAGGGAGAGAGCTGCAAAGAGGATTAAGCTAAGAAGAAGGGGGGGTTAAACACTAATCCAATCATTCGTGGCCAGTGTCTTATTCTCAGTGGAAACAGCAGTGAGGCCACTCGCATTCATTCATACCTACACCTCACATCATCACTCTTCTATGACACATGATAATTATACACCTTGAAAGGTGTATAATAAAAAACACTGTAGGGCGTAAGTAATATAGAGGGCATTTTCACAGCGGTGCAAACACATGCTAATGTAGCGAACAGAGCTGTCCATCAACGAGTCTCACTTTGCTTCAATTTTTAATTGCATACCCACACGTGTACCGACAGATTATAATCTATATGTGCACACAGCAACACTCGAAAAAAGTTTAAGCAACCTAACGATGATCAGCCCATCGCAGTTCCTTTCTGCAGTCAGAGAGGATAAATACAGTTTAAAAATGATGTATACTATTATCACTCACTGGTGTATTTTACTGTATATAGTAACCATCTGTATCCCTAATTCACACGTGTTCTTCCTTTCTCTTGTGCTGCTGTAACAAGTGAATTTCCTCCAGTGTGGGACTAAATAAATTATATGTCTCTGTTTATGATATAAAGGTGAGGTGTCAGCCTTGCTTTACTAATATTATATATGAGGCTAAATTATTGTGAATTCATAACACTTGATGCACTGCTCTAATACAAAAAAAAAAGTAGATTAGACTCCTTTTAAATGCATTTATTCAATCAACCTATTCTGAGTGAGTAGATGCTATCAGATTTTCTCAGCTAGAATAAAAGCTCTGGCTTTTTCACATGAGAGCTTTTCTTATTTCTGTTTTGTTTGTTTTGTTAAGAGTTTACTTCTCTCTCTTGAAGCAGGTTGTTCCTCAGGTGGAAAAAGGTGGTCACAGCTCCAAACATTTATCCATCCATCCATTTTCTTAACCTCTTATCCAATTCTACGTCGCATAGGGGCTGGAGCCTATTTCAGCTGTCATCAGACAAAAGGCAGAGTACACCCTGGATAGGTTGCTAGTCGATTACAGGGCTAACACACAGAGACAGACAATCATTCACGCTCACATTCGTACCTATATCCACTTTAGAATCACCAGTTAAACTAACCTACTCAGAGAGCCCACACAGGCACATATACCTCCAATAATTTCTTGATGCACATAGAAGAATTTTGTTGTTGTTCTATAATAAAAACAGATATCATGGTGTAACAGTAGAAATACAGTATATGTCCACAATAATAATGACATCACAATACACCGACTATATTCACTGCTAGAAAATCCCCTCTATAACTGAAGGAGTAAAAAACAGCCTCTGCACCACTGCATCCATGACTTTATGTATTACTATTATTATTTAATTTTAATAACGTGTCAGTTGAACTTCTCAGTTCTCTGATTAGCTTCTCCCCCCACTGATTGCTGTTTCCCCTCAGTGAGTTCCTTGTTTTTCTTCACAGCGAGTTGGTTTACTTGTGTTTACTTCACCTTCAATCATTTGGTAATCTCCACCACAAGAAATCATGAAATATTGACTAATAAGGTTGCAACTTAACATGAATATTTAATGTTACAGGGAGATATGCAATGCATAAAACTAAATAAGTTGTGTGACTATTTTAGTTTAGTGCACAGCGGTTTGAAGCTATTATAGCCAGTGTTTGAGATATTGCCGGCCCGTAAATTTCACATTAATGCTTTTCTCCATAAACTATTTAGGAAAGTTGAACAGAGGACCTTATAATGATTCAGGGAAATATGACTTAAACTTATGAACATGCTACGTATAAAAAAGCGGACTACATCAGTGTCCAATTTGGCCGAGGGAGGTTCAAAATGATCCAGAGTGAGGCAGCAATAAGAAAAGCAAAGGATTACACGGCAAGCAGAGAAGAAAAGGAGGGAAAAGGCAAGAACAGTTGCCTCCAGGTTGCAGAACATTACAAAATGAACAAAGCTTTTGAATATATATTTTATTAAGTATACCTTGGGGTTTTTTCTTTTCTTAGAAGCCTTAGGAGCTGATGATGTAAATCTACATCCTGCTCAATTAGATCTGGTGACTGTGGAAGCCATTTGAGTACAGTGAACTAATTGTCATGATGAGGAAAGCCGTTTTAGATGTTTCAGCTTTGTGACACGGTGCAATATCTTGATGGAGGTAGCATTCAGAGGATGAGTACACTGTGGAGCTATACTTTCATGTTCTTAATGCCCAATTCTGATCCCACCGTCTGAATGTTGTAGCAGAAATCGAGACAAAACTGACCAGGCAACATTTTTCCAATCTTCCAATAGCCAATTTTGGTGAGTCTGTTTGAATTCTTAGCCGATAGGCGTGGCGCCTGGTGTAGTCCTCTGCTGCGGTAGTCTGTCTGTTTCAAGCTTCATCGCTTTGTATTCAAAGATTCTCTTCTGCATACCTTGGTTTTAACAAGTGGTTATTTGAGTTGCCGTTGCCTTCCTATCAGCTTGAAGCAGTCTGGCCATTTTGCTTTAGCATCAACGTGGCATTTGTGCTCAGTGAACTGCTGCTCACTTGTGCTTTTCTCATTTTCAGACCATTTTCTGTGAGCCCTAGAGATGGTAGTGCAGGAAAATCCCACTAGATCAGCAATTTCATCTCAAACGAGCCCATCGGATCCTAACAACCATGCTACGTTCAAGGTCGCTTAAATCACCTTTCTTTCCAGTTCTGATGCTCAGATTGAACTTCCTTAGGTCATCTTACCATTGTGTGCACACGCTTAAACGCATTGCCTAAATGCTGCCGTGCTATTGGCTACTTAAATATCTCTGTTAACATTGCTAGGTACACCTGTTCCACTGCAAAGTGGCCAGTGAGTTTGTAAGCATGCTGCTAAATATTCTGCTGCCATTTGTGTTACAGAAAGAAATAAAGACCAGAGCGATGACGAATATGCTCCTGTCCACTCTTCCCTGCACTCATTAACCATACTCCAAACTCACTCTGTATATTTCTCCCTCTAGGCCCCTGAAAGCATTTGACCCTGTTAACATCATTATCAGAGACAGCAAAAAACTAAAGACACAGAGAGATTCCAAGATGAGGCAAAACAGAAGGAAAGAAGATCAATGAAGAGAGATTTTTTTATGCAACAGGGGTAAATTAGCAGTGAAGTAAGGGAATGATCATCTTACAAATTCTTGCCACTTTCCTAAAACTGTCCAACAAAATAAACCTTTACATGCTAAATCATATTGTGCGCCGCATAGAGCAGGAATTGTATTTTTATAATGCCTCTTATGTGAAAGTGCCTGTGCAAAGGAAATCTGATTTAACAGACTAAAATTCTTCATGTTGCCTCTGCAGAAGACAATTTTAACATTTGGCTTGTCAGGCTTTCCACGTGGCACTATGTAATCATCCAAATGTAAACGCAGCAATAGATTGATGACAATACCCGACTTCACTTCCTATAGTTTTCTCATCGTATTGGAGAGGCTCTAGACAGCATCGAATATTGCAATTCCAGCCTCGTCCTCTTACTCCTCTTGCCATCCGTGTCGTTCCTGCAGTGATAATCATGGCGTGTGTCAGATTGTAGAAATCGCTGTAGCAGGGCTGTTATTAACAACCTCTGACCCTTGTTCCAGCTTCAGAATCTTTAATATTGACAGCCTTATTTATTAAGTGGGACTTTTTTTTTTTAAATGACAGAAGAGGGAGTGTCTTTTCTTCTGTACTTAAGAGAACAACTAAATGTTTTCCCTCAAGGCACTGTCGAACAAACATCTGAGCGACAGGGAGAGATGGCAACAAAAAAAAAAAAAAGAGGGCAACAAAAAAAAAAAAAAAGAGAGAGAGAAAGCAAGTGTTACATCTTCCACGAGAGGTCAGTTACATAGGCCGGCTGGTCAATCCAACTGCTGACAAACAGTTACAACTGCCCGTTACACCCACACACTTCTAATCATAGCGAGAACGACAGAGTACAGGATGTTCACAGGGTTGGTATAACAGCAGTTCAACTGTATGTCACCATCTTGTCTTTGTATGTGTCAAGCAAAGAGACAGAGGTGATGTTAGCAGTGCGTAAGAAATGAGTGCAGAAAATGATAACAATAAATTACAGTTACACAGGGCCAAATTCACTGAGGGGTAGATGTGTTAAATGGAAGATGCCAGAGGGCAAGAAGAGGATCAGACGTAAACTAACGCGCACAGTTTTGTATGTAAGTGGATAAGTGTGCACTTCAATTCTGTGTGTTCGCATTTGTGTTCGCATTTATGCTCCCTCTAAACTTTCCGTGCAAAGGCTTCACAGGCAAGTACCTTGTGTAGTCTTGTTTAGCATTTTTATTTTGTATATACTTTTTTTTTTTTGTGGGGGCAAACACAAGTGAGACTGAGCCACTTTTTGGGAGAAATTGTTTGACATTTCACGAGATTCAAATGTGTCTGTGTGTGAATGAACACTTATTTGCTTTCCTGTCCTTTCAGCAAACCTAAAGTAAATGCGGTGAGCATAATATCGCAGGCAGCAGCCAGTTAGGTTAGTCTGACTGTCCAGTTAGAACAACAAATAAAGCTCACAGGAAAAACAAGTTACTGTACATCCTTCAGACCAACACGTCATAAAACAAGACCAAGTTGCAGTTTTCCAGAAACTTATGAGTTACATCCTTTATTAAAAAGAAATACCTGTTAGTTAACTTTATAGTGATTTCAAAACCTTGCATCATTATTATTTTGTGCAGATGAAAGATAGATTTGTTATCAGTGAACTAATTCTATGTGTTATGCATTGCCTAGACAAATAGCCATTGTATCCAATCTTATATCTGGATTCAAGACAACGATTTTAAGAGATCTGATTGTTTTTGTTTTTTTTATGCCTATCAAGTCTCACTGCATTCAAATCAATCATGTTACAGCCTCCATTTCTGTAACTGCCATCCAAATCTCAAATCATGGTCTGAAGTAGGATCCTGCTTTGAATCACACCTGGGTCAAGCTGTTCCCGCGCCTCACTATGCTAACTAGTTCTAATTTATGGGCCTCCTGGGCTGTAGCAGTCATGACCCCACCTGAGCGGTTGCTCGTAACAGCTGGTGAGACCAGGATGGAAGCAGCGGGGGGGGGGGGGGGGGGGGCGGGGGTTATTC
>VUQR01009940.1:0-18770 GCA_015108515.1 Hemichromis elongatus | reverse complement strand
GTTGGGTAACAGCAACAAAGGCAGATGCTATCTATCAACTCCAGGCTACAAAACATTATTTGCTCGTCATGGTCACATTTACTGGAGCATTTGCTTTGCAAAGCAAGGTAACTCATTCACACTGCACAACCCATGTAAAACTGACATGACTCATGGCTGGAAGAGAAAGCATGTGGGCAATAAAGGCTTTTGGAGGCAGAGTTAATACAGCACCAGATTACTGAATCACATCATTATCCAAGCTGGTAACAAAGGAGCAGCACTCCATGCAAAATGTTATTAATTTTTATAGACACTGAGGATCATCCTGAGAGCTGCATTCACATGTATCATTTACCTTTACTTTATATTGTGTGTTTACTACCTACATTCAATATAAACTGAGCGATAAATTATATGTACACTGCAGGTTATTCTTCAGAGTCGCTGGAGAAGTAGCAGTCAGATTTAGGATTTCTAATAATATCGGACTGTCTCACAACGAACAACTCATTCGAGTATTAACATACTGAGCGTTGAACACATTTAACACTGTTTTACTTTTAATGAAAAGGTGCTAACACATGTTGAAACAATAATTATGGGATTAATATGTGCTTACCAGAGCAGTACTTCTACCTTCAGGCTATTAGTCTGATGCTGGTCATCTAAATCATAATTGTTACTGTTGTCTTGCAAATTTTAACAGGTTTTAAGAGGCCTTTTTTTAAGAGGTGAAAAGAATAAAATAATTCTTAAAAACACCAAAGAAATAAAATTGCAGCACTCAGTGTTAACTGGCTGAACAGTTTGGTAGAGGTATGGGAATTGTGTGTAATTATCTTTATGAAACAATGGTGGGCATTAGAGTATGTCGCCTACCCTTGACAGCAGTTTCATTGGTAAATTGGTCAAATTGGTTTCATATAATCCTGTGTTAAATAAAGGGTCTGCGCATGAAAGTGGTTTAAGGGGTTAATTTGACAGCAGGGACATTAAGTACTAATTATGTCATAGCAAGCTGGCATATAATTGGTGAGTGTGAAATGGTGATTACTTCTGTCTCAAACAGCATGCTTTCAGGTCGGTATATTTATTTTGCCAAATGTTTAATACTCGTCTATATTATGAGGGCGGTGCAACCAATTCTGGTATTTATTGCCTGCGTTTTTTTACCACTCTCAAGGCATTTTTAAGTTAAAAGTTAAAACCAGTATTAAAGAGAGAACTCCAACAACCCAATGGTGAAGTGTGAGGTTTGGATCACTGGGGTTGTGGTGTGGAGGAAGAACTTCCCTGGCTGACACAGCCATCAAAGACCTACGTCCAATTAAATACAGCAGCCTGCATGTGAGATAAATTGGTGGTTGGTGAGTAAATGTGTTGAACTTTTTGCTGTTAGCAGTAGACTGAGTAGTAACTGTGTTGACTGACTGGTCAGCACAACTATTAATTGGACCATTTTTAGTCTCAAGGTGACTAAATTGTATAAGGTTGTGCTTCGGTCTACAACCACTCTTTTCCCTGCTGTGTAGCTTAATGCAGCTGGTTGGGTGGTGAAGAGAAACAAAAGGCAGATAAACACAGAAAGTCAACAAACAAGTTAAAATGCAAACTATGTGAGAGAAAGCAAAACTGAATGACATTCAGTAGTGGCATATAATAACTGGGGAGTGGAAAAGTGTTGAGTGCTTCGTGGGAGGTCCACCTCCAGCCTAAGCCTATAGCAGTTAAAGGCAAATTAAAGGGTGTTTCAGGGCCCATCTAATCCAGGACTAGCTATAAACCTTGTCAACAATGAACATTTTAAGCCTGAGGTGGCTCAAGTTATCAAAACCAATGCTACTAAGTGTTTTTGAGAGGTGCATGGCTCAGACACAGATACCCGCTAATTAGTGCTTAGTATAAATACTAGTGTTACACCACTGAAGTAGACTTTTTAGATGAGCTGTTGTTTCAGCATTCGATAATTGCATTAAAATGATCCAACAACGCAAATAAAACAAAATCACATCTATCTCTCTAAGTTTGATAGTTTACAATAAAATGGGACTGAATAAGGATCTTTGTCAGCCTCAAGTGCACATTTGGCGAATTGCAGTTTTTTGGGGACTTCAGCGGTGGCTCTTGTTTTCAGCCCTGGAGGTTGCACTTGATCAAACACTCTTCTTCTGAAATGAAAGAAGACTAAAGCCTGCAGGCAGTTAGCTTAGCTTAGCATAAACATTGAATAAGAAAAAGCCTGTCTCCATCCAAAAGGTAATAAAAATCAACCTACCAGCACGTTGAGCAGAGTAAGTAACAGATGATTTAATCCTCCAAACAAACACGCCATAATGTGCTAGCTAATTAGTGAACTTTTGCTGAGCTGTTTCTCCCTGCTTCTGGTTGATATATTAGGCAACGCAAACTGCTTCATGTTTAGCATGCAAAGATGAGAGCAGCATCAATCCATTACCCCTGCAATAAAGCAAAACTAATACTGTCTTAAATTGTCAAACTATTAAGGTGACAATGTGTTTGTCACTGAGCTACTAGGTTGCATCAATTATCCACTCGCTCATACCGGCGGACAATGACTAAGTGACAACAAGACTACAAAGGGAAGAGGTTATGTGTCAATTGTAACAGAGCTCACACACAACTTCCCACACCTACAAGCAATGCTCCACCCAGCCAGCCAATGGATGGAACCTACCTGCTTTTAGCACTATGGCCATTCTTATGCTATTCTTGTATCATAGATAGGGCAAATAATATTCAGTCATGATATTACCCAAAACAAAACTGTGCAGGACAAACTACAAACCCCTGCTCATTATCAGTATATTCTGTATATATCAAGAAACAGTGAAGTGTATATAGTAGGTTCTAAATTCAAACAACACTAGTTTATCAATCATTAACTTGTAAGTGAAACGCTCAAGATCCAAAAAACTATTTTGCAAGTGTGCCCTGGGCCCAGATGGGAGCACTGACCTAGCAGGTTTTTCAGGGGGAAACTTAATAGTAACCAGCTTCCAGTAATGGATTCTCTTATCCGGGAAAGCCTCTGACTGAATTTCCTTAAACCTAAAACCACAAAAGTTACAAATTTTGCAAGGGCATGGCTGTGCCAGCCAGAAAACAATGTGACATCATCATCAGTGGTAAAATCTGACTTGGCAGACTGATGACAGCGCCACGGTCTCACTTTAGTATCTATCTGTTCGTGTATTTGTATATGAATATATTTTTTGGTTGAGTTCATCGGAATCTGTGAACTGATACTTAATCAAACCACTCACATGGGAGTTAAGCATTTGCAGATAAGAATTTCGGAGTCGGCTGTGTTTGTTGTTTGGCAGAGGTAAAGCCCAGGGCTTCTTAAATGGTCAGCTCAGTTCGATCTTATCTGTGCTGCCTGCCAAGCAGAAGAAACATGAGCTGCCTGCCTACCTCAGGCTGAGTCATGCACTTCACTCTCTTAGACAAACACACTCTCATATTAATCTGCACGGACACTCACAGAGAGACTCATTGTGCGTAGACGTTTAGGGATACACGTACATCAGCTGTGAAAACCACAAGACAACTCTGATGCAAGCATTATCTCATGCTATCACTTGCATACAAAATGCCTTCCCGATCATGCCTTTGAGCCTGCTCTCCTTTTTCCTCGCTCCAGCATCGATTAGTCACGTTCATATGTGCTTTTCATGTCCCTCCACAACTGTAAACAAGATTCACACAATGTTGTATTTTCGCTCCCGGTGAAATACTGTTCTGCATGGGGAGAAAGGGTGCAAAAAACATGAACATGTAACCATCGTGCGCAGACCCACAAACAGTCATGCATGGCTACATACAAGTATGTGTTGACTGTGCTCAAAATCTGATCTTGGCCCAAACACACCTCAAACCTCAAAGCCTTCTTACTGTAAGCACTTACGCAACAAGGACACTTAATCCAATGAAACATAACATAAAACACTTTGCACTCACTGACGTTTTCTATTTGCAACTCGACTCGTTAGCCCTTTGCACCGAATGTTTTATTTCGAAGAAAATAATGACAGTTTATACTAGTTAAAGGTAATTATAGGTTAGGATTAAATGAGCAAATATGATTCTAAATCAGCATGAGCAAAACATGATATTAATTTAGGCATATTAAATGTTCCAAATGTTGTTAGTTCAAGGACTTGTAAATGCTACAGGAAGTTCAGATGAGTAATTAATCAGATTGTCATTGAAAAGATTTGGCTTGGATTGCACAAGTGATAAGCATTAGTTGCAACAATCAATGGCGGATTAAGACTAAAATCCCCTTTCCCTTTCAGCTTTTGTTTGAGGTAATGACTGTAGATTTACTTAATCCCTGTGGTAACAACAAACTTACAAACAGGCTCTCAACTTTTGTAAAAACTAAAATAAAAAAATTTAAAAAATCAAGAAAAGGGCATTATTCAGCTCATGTCTCATACTCATGCATGCTTTATTGTAAGCATAGCTCCAGCCAAAGTATCTGAATCCAGGACCCTCGGGACTCTATAGACCTCATCTCTTCTTGGTCTACATTCTTCAAATGACTGAGTGTATGAGTATGAAAGAGGCAGAGAGAGAGGGAAGAGTGAGCTTTCCTCCTTTTGAACCAGGCAGGGCTGTTAGCAAAAAGGTTTTAATTGATTTTGAAGTAGTAGCTGTTGGGAATGCCTCTCACCATTTAAAACATGCTTGACACACAGAAATCAAAACAGCCTATTAGCACATCAAAGGGGCGACCACCCTTGTGCCATTTGCGGAAAGTGAGCAGCCAATTTTGATGACACGGACCATTTAAAATTTTTAATTTATAAACTTCCCTTTAGCTTCGTTAGGGTCATTTTATTAACTATGCTCATAATATCCAAAAGCCATTATCTTTTAGGGAGGGATTGTTGTTATGTGCAGTATGGATATCATTGCAGAATGTGGGGAGAAAAACAAACTTTCCCAAAGGAATGATTGAATTTAGTTTGTAAAGTATTGGAGTCTTTTTTTTCTTCTTCTTTTTAAAAATCCTGCTAGGTGTTTATCGGAGTGATATGTTGCTCACTGTACAGGTTCAGTTGTGTGTTTTCTGCAGCTCTGATATCAGACTGTCTCCAGCACAGCGTGAGGCTGAGCTCTGGGATAAGGAAGCTGCTTACCAACAGAAATACCAATTACTGCACACTGCATCATGATGCCTAATGGGTCTGCTGTTTTGGAGAGATGCTCAGGATGAAAGGCTTCTAAGTTCTTTTACAGTGAAACCTGTATCCCAGCCCTCACCAAGTTGTTTTAAGACCACCGGCATTATGGTTTTAAAACGACCTAATGTTCATGCTGGGTTGATATATTTGTATATGTATATGTATGGCACGTTGTTCAGCACGAATACAACCCTAGTATACTGCAGATGCTTCATTTAAACAACAGCGTTTGCTGTTAGACAAGGATTTAAACTTGGATGAGCTTTGTCGGTTTAATACTTTCACCCAGAAAAGCGAGGCTAAGCGTGACAAACATGCTATGGGGGCATATCTCCTGTTTGAGATTTGCCAGGCGTAAGCTGTTTATGTTAGCTGTGTCTGTGCAAGATTTCGCTATTTCCACTGTACACAGGTTATCAAATATATCCACAGCTGTAAAGCAAAGTAAAAATGTGATTTTATCCATGCACTCTCCCTACAGTCAACAACACAAATCATAAATTCAGGTGCATGGAGTTATCCCACATCTCTGCCACATTTAGGTTCATTTTCTTTGCTGTTTAGCACACAGCACAAATAATTTAGATTTCTTTGTTTGATCTCACTGACATCGCTGGCCACTTCATTAGATATACCCATTTAAGTTAATATTAATGTAAATATCTAATTAACTAATCATATGGCAGTAAATCAGTGCGTTCAGACATATGGACATGATCAAAACGATCTACTGAAATTCAAACTGAGCAAAAGAATACGGAAGAAAGGTAATTTAAGTGACTTTGAATATGACATGGTTGTTGGTGCTAAAGAGGCTAATCTGATTGCTTCAGAAGCTGCCGATCTACTGGGATGTTCCCCACACAAACCTCTCTAAAGTCCGAAAACAAAAAATATCCCGTGAGTGACGGTTCTCTGGGTGAAAATGCCTTGTTGATAGAGAACAATGGATAAACTGCTTTGAGCTAATACGAAGGCTGCAGTAGCTCAAATAACAACTTGTTAAAACTAAAGTAGAAAAAAAGCTGAATAAGCATCTCTGAACAAACAATATGTCCAACCTTGAAGCAGATGGGAAGACATCACCTGGTGTCACTCCTCTTGAATTCACAGAGGCTGACTAAAGAGGGACAACAGAAGGTTGGGAAAACACTGCCTGGTCTGACGAGTCTCAGTGTCTCCTGTGACATTCAGATCACAGTGGTAGAGTTTTGTATAAACAATATGAAAGCAGGAGTCCATCCCGCCTTGGATCAGGCTGCTGTTGATCAAACACAGAAATGGTGTGGAGGATATTGTCTTGGAATACTTTAGGGCCTGTTAAAATACAGAAGTGTGCCAAATAACTTTGTTGTTCACTTCTTTGCTGTTGTAATGGTTTGATTTACTAGCATGTATGATTTGACTTTGAGTTATTGTTATTTTGTTAGCAGTATTTCTAAGTAGCATTCAGAGTAGTTTACCCATTTTAAGAGCCCAGCTTTTCCCTGGCATTTTCTTTTTACATTCCTCTCATGCCCTTGAGGTTGGGGAGTAAAATAAACCCCTCTTATGCAAGCTGTAAATACCTAACTAGTCAGCATATTCACCATATTAAATTCTAATTAAGAGAAAAGAAAGGATGAGAACATTTATTCTTGTCTAAATTGTTGGGGACATGTGTCTAAGGAATTAAACTTTGTTTAGAAATTCACCCTGAATGAGAGAGTAGAAACTGCTGCTGAAATGCTCTCTGTGGGCTAAACTGTCAAGCTGCTGCACTCTTGGCCACATCCCAATCAGTAATGTTTTCAATTAGCAGCAAAAAGAAAATCAACTGCATTTACATCTCTAATTGCAGTTTGGTTACAGATGCAAAGCGATTCAAACTTTCCCTGCAATGCTAACCTTCATCACTGTGTGAATCAGCATGGACTATAATAACAATAAAGAGATAAAATATAGTTCTATGGAATATATAACATGCACATTTTTTACCTAGATGATAATGATCTTTTTTCTTTTTTTTTTTTTAGCTCCATTAGGACTTTGAGTATTCCTGTTCTATATACTGGGACATATGATATACTTACATGTGGACTTGGACAAGATCATCTCTCTGCCCTAAAGCCCTACTGTGCTGCTCTTTAAGACTTTTACAATGTTTGACAGGTCTGCATGCTTCATTGTCACATCAACCCGCTGCTCAAAATGTGAGTGCAAGTGAAAGAGACAGTTACAGAAATATTAAAAGATAAAATGGTTTATATTTCTCCATTTATTTGACCAGTAGTCAAGGGTATAAACAAAGAAATCAATGGAATCATATATTAGACACATCTAAGGTAAATGTTATAAATTACTGTTTAATTTACTTTATGATTTTTTTTCACAGTTACCTTTAATATTCTCAAGGAGTGGGTTACCATAGTAGCCACAGGGTGATTTAAAATGGGGGATGGTAATCAGATTCTCTGTCACAGAAGAGGTGATCAGGCATAGTGTATATAATTTATAAGGAAAAACCCCTATAAATGCTGAGTGAAACTATGTGCATATGTATGAATGCATGTTACCTTTTATGGCCATGTGAATGTGTCATAAGTAAATGCACATTTTGGATATTTGCATGTGGTTGCTGATGTATACAAATATGTATTGTAAGATGCCAGCCCCTCCATGGAACAGCACTGTTTGTCAGCTAATTAGCAACATGAGTTAGTGCTACAGCAGTTGGGGGAGTGCCTCACATGCAGAGAAAGGCTGATGGGAGCTGATGGGCGCAGCAGAGCATCATTTCTGGTGACTTGGGAGGAGGGTGGGGGGGTAATGCTTCTAAACCACTGCTAATGAAGACATCAGCTTGTTGGCAGAGCCATCTTAGTCACAGGCGAGGCAGCCGTCAAAACTGGCATTATGGCGTAAATAAATTGCTCAGACAGCGCAGAATCGTCAGACATTCAACATGGCAGTGAGGAGAACAGAGACATTTGTGCCTTTGAGGACACAATTATCCCACTCTAGTAGGGGTGTCGGTGTCCTGATGGCAATGCACAGCTACTCAAATGTTCAAAACTAAAGTAAAGAAAAAAGTAAATACAATCAGATTGGCTCTGTTTGCTTGATGGATCCGTCTGATTTGAGCTTTGAGACGATTTGGGTCGTTTCAGTCTTTGCTGCATAATTTGGATACACAGGCAAATACAATAATCCAGAAAGACTGGAATAGACTGGCTCATAAGCAACAAAGGCAACTGAAAGTTTCTATTTTTCTTAAGTTTAAGTTTCAGGTGGCTGTCGTTGTGCTTATCTCGTTGAATTATTATTACAATTTAAAGAGTACAGGAAACAGTGCTTGCATCTCTTAAATGTGATTTTCAGTTTGATGTAGGTTTACATAATGGTGAAAAAACAATTATACATTCATCCGAATGAAAATAAATACGTACTGAAATTATAAATAACTAAGATGTAAAGAAATATATTTGGTAAAAGAGAGCTATATTTAGTTGCATGGAGCAGCAGACAGGTTTCACACATAATATGTGGTGGAAGGTGGCAAACAGACACCGCGGGGGCCTCAGCCAGATTTTCCTAGCAGCTAACACCAAAAACGATGGTAGCAATCTCATTTTCATTCCTCTAAGAAAATCTGTAGCTGGAGCATGTAGTCAAAGTCAAACTGACCATGACATTTCTCGCCTTACTACCTTTCAGGGAAACATTTTGGATGCAAGATCCTGTTGGACAGTGGTTATGAGAAAAGCCTGAGTGCCAGAGGGTGATGTGTTGGCTGATTAGCAGCTTGGAAGGCCGCTGCTGATAGGCTTCTCTGATAGCTGCATTTGTTGCCCTGCTCTGAGATACCAGTGAACGAATGTTTTGGAGGCAGCTGACATTTTTCTCGGCTCTCATCCCTTATAGCTAAGAGGTCTTTTCTCTGTAGCACTGCTGTCAGTATTGAAATCAGATAAACTGTAAACAGACAGTGTTG
The DNA here is from genome assembly GCA_015108515.1 of Hemichromis elongatus. Classification (NCBI taxonomy): domain Eukaryota; kingdom Metazoa; phylum Chordata; class Actinopteri; order Cichliformes; family Cichlidae; genus Hemichromis; species Hemichromis elongatus. The sequence continues at coordinate 9,602 of VUQR01009940.1, read as the reverse complement.
AACCAGCTTAGCCGCTTTTCCATTTTCTCACCACAGAGAGTTCTCATTCAATAACTTCAGTCAGAATCCAATTGTGTGCCATTATGTTGGCTTTTGCTAAATGTTTAGAATTTGCTAAGAATTTTGTTGCCTTTTCTTTAAATCTCCTTGATCTTTTTACACCTTTCTAATCAGTCTAATTAGGATTTATTTATGTATCACTTATTTCTCATCTCAAGGTGCTTTATATTGGCTTCTATATTCTAAAGGTGTAAAAGTTCATGGAGAAGAGGACCCAAGTATAGCAGGACGAAGAAGTGGTGAGTAAAATCCTAGATCCAAATTAGGCAGTCAATAGGACAAATAGTTCCAGCAAGAAGTGGGCAAAGTGCAATGTCGAGGCAAAAGGTCATACACCGGGAGAACTCCACTAAGAACACGAGGAAATAAAAATACACGAGGAAAATCTGAACTGTGAAAAAAATACAAGAAATACAAAGTAGGAATCTGGCTAAAAATCTCAATTAATCAGAATGATGAGCTGGCAGGTGACAAAAAGAATCGAGGGAGTATATATATTTATACTGAGACTCTATTCAGTATATACTGTCTCACCAATAATAAATGATTGATCATAGGTGAGACAAATTTAACGTGGTAATAAATCTGCGTCTGCATTCCCTTTTTTTTCTTTTGGTTTGTACAGCTGATTATAACTTAGTACAGTGCCCAAAGTATTAGGAGAACAGTCAAGCAACACTATGTAACAAAAACCCAGTAAAACTTCAAATATATCACTTTCCTGCATGTTTTTGGCCAAGCTGTTAGAAACGGACTCCATGATGATGGCATGAGATGCAGATGTCCTTTCTGTGCTCACAGTCCAGCACCTTGCAGCTTCACTAGCATTTGCCAGTGAACACCAGAACTGGCTGGCCTGCCATTGGCACCTTGTTCTTTTCACAGGTGACAGCAGGTTCACATTAAACACATGTGACAGATGTGGAATCTGGAGATGCTGTGGTATTGCTACATGAGTAGCCTGTTGGAGGAAGCTTTTTGGCTGTAGCAGTGCTCCTCTTGTTCCTCCTTACACAAAGGAACAGATACTGCAGCTGGATCGTCAACCTTGTCCAGCTCTCCTTGAGTAGTGGCATATGTCCTGGTGTGCCTGCTAAGACTGCTGGGATACACAGGATACTCTCTTGAGACGACAGGTCTGGATGTGCCATCCTGGAGGAACTGGTCTACCTGTGCAACTTATATGACCTGCAGGTGCTATCTCATGTTACCAGCAGCGACAAAAATAGCAGCAAAAAGAAAAACAAGAGAAAAATCAGTTAGCAATGGTCTGTGGCTACCACCTGCAAAACCACCTCCTTTTTTGAGGGTTTTCTTGTTCTTCCTTTTACAGTAAACCTGTCGCCACTTTTATTTGTACCTAAGCAGCTAAAATAGATTCACAATGGTTTACTCTCCCTAACAGGAGAGACTGATATCTTTGAAATATTTAACTGACTTTGTGTTTACGATCGCATGTCCCTTAATGTTTTTTTAAGCAGTGCATTTTCTAGCATGAATGCTGATAGTCACAAAAACAACCAAGAGTAGCTGCAAGGCTTGCACCAGAGGAAAAGCCCCAGCAGTCCTATAAAGACACAACGACAGGGCAAGTGTTATCATTTTATCAGCTCTGGAGGGTATGTAGCATATAATCCCCCAAAAAAGCAAATCTATTTCTTGTTTGTCAGTGGGAAGGGAATGTCTGATTAAGTGAAGTGGTCTGTAGAGAATAGGCGAGATGGAATGATAAAGAACAAAAAATGCTCTATCAAGAGTCAGTTAGGATTCATTGTTTTATTCATGCACCAGCAGCATGACAAAGGAAGCAATAACAAAAATAAACAAACATTAAAAAAATATGTCAAGAAAAAAAACGCAAACTCAAGTTGATTTTGACACATGAATCAATGCTTCGTGGTGGAGTTACAATGAAATTTGAATTTGCTGGATGTGTTTTTTTTCTTCGTTCTTGTTTTTATATCTACTGTCAGGGGAGGCTCAGCTATTTCTATCATGATTAAAGGTTTTAGTGACAGCACATGCACATACATGTAGACAGGCAAACATGACAGACACACGCTGGTAAGTTATACTATAATAACAGGAGGCACACAGATAAAGCAGCTTTGGGGTATTCATTCATGCAGTTCAAGTACGTGAGAGTAAAGCTGTGAAATAAAAAAAAAAAGTGAGTTCTGGGTTTGTTGAGAGCTCCCTTGACAGGGAGCAGAACAGGCTATTACTTCATATTGCACCATTTAAGCTGTTTTTATTTTGGACTCTTCAGCTCTTTCTACCAGCCAGCACAGTCTCTGGGGATAATAATCAGGCCTCAACAAGAAAAAGCAGACAGCTCTTAACAGTTTAGAGAGTTGTATATAGTTTGTGTGCCCACATATCTGTGCGTTGTGCGGTGGGCCTGGATAAATGAGGTAATACTCTGTGTGCTTGTGTGAAAAGACCTGTCAGTCACGCTCCGTTAGCAAGTACTTTCCTAAATGCTGTTTCAGAAGACAATGTACAGCGTGAAGTGGCAGTACATCCTTAGACCCATAAGGCATTTTCACACATGAACTCCAGACCATGTCAGGAGAAAAAGGCCATTTTTCAAATGTCTATCCCCGTTTCACATGTAAGTAACAGTATGAGATACTCTGCTTCAGATGCTTTCTCACCGTTTGGTTTAGGCGAGGGTGCTGCTTGGATAGAGTGAGCTGGAGGCATGACGTGGAAAAAGCACTCAGTCTGTATGAATACACAGAACTATTACCTTCACAATCTTTACAATGGAGCAGGGAGCTGACGGGTTAAAGACAGCTCAATGCCTGTTCCAACTGAATCTTTTGCATTCTCTCATGCATGTCCATTGGGTAGGGTCTAAAAAAGTTCAGGGCTGTAGTGCATGTGTGAAAACAGCTATAGAGACTGTCTCTCTGCCTTTATGCTTTCTTCAAACTTTACCGACAGTTTTCCTCTATTCTCTCATATACACATTTCAGACGGAAAACTCGCTCACAAAGCTCCCAGCACCAAGAGACCTCAAATCAACAAGTGAAAGGAGAGAAAGTACTTGACAGTTTTCAAAGTCTTGCATTTTCAGATTGGGTGCTACAATGACAAGCTGGCCAGCACTTCACTTCTATGGTAACGGGATGACTGCTGTGGATCTCTGTCATTCTGGGTGACAACAGCTCCCTCTGGTGCTGACAAATAAGACTGTGAGAGGAAGAGAGAGGGAGAGGGAGGGAAACGTGTCTGCAAGTGAGAGAGAGAAAGGGAGAGGGAGAAAGCTTTTGGTTCAGACTGGGAACAGAAGGCAGCTCTGTCAGGCTGTGTCCTCTTCTTGTGAGAAAAGGGAATATCAAAGGCAAGACAGGAGTCATGAGGGAGTAGAGTGGAGTTGGGGGTATAAGCAAAGAGATTCAGTGAGATGAGGTGAAAGGAGGCAGTGCTTCAGAGAAGACTTTCAGAGTGGATGAGAGGCGTTACGTAATTTGTGCAGATGGCAGTTTGAGTGTCTCTCCCTCTCTTCCCCATGTTATATCCCTACCTCTGCCAGGACACATTATCCTCTTTTTCAGGAGGGTGTTTTAGGGCTAACTTTGATCATTTGTGCTGTTTACGGTGTGTGTGTGTGTGTGTTTGTATGTGCATGTGTATTTGATAGGAAACAAATGAACTTACGGATATACAACATCATACACAACTAGTGGGAGCCTGGTTCAGGTGAGGAAATCTAATGTCAACTCCCATCCGTGCTTGCATGTTGTTTTAGCAGATAAAATACTAATGTAGTACTTTATTTTCTGATTGTTAGTGAATTAGCTTGCAGGACATTTGTATTTAGCATTAATGGGAATGTCTTTTCTTGCAGGTTTGGGGTTTTGACCTGGAATCTTCACCTGTCAAATAGACAGGCTGTTAAGGTCATTATTTCGAAACTGACGGTGGCACTAGAAGAAAAAAAACAACAACGTTGCATTCAGTTTTTGTCATTAGATCAAAAGTCAGGGGCTTAGCACAGCAATTAGTGTTCTGTGTGTTGCACATTTTATGACAAAGTTGTGGAGCTGTTTCACCAGAGAAGAAGTCAAAAGATCGGTAACGTAAAAGTGAAAATAAGAGTTTGGGGGATTTATTAGCATCTATTTTGCCACTGTGCCATTCACAGGTGTTGATAAACTACACAGGCACCACACACAACTGTCTTTTCATTGTTTATGTATGTAGGTAAGCACAGAGGTGCTGTTTTTGTAAGAGTAGTGCTCTTTCGATTTTTCCCCCCCAAAAAGGTGTATTTATTGCAGCGCCAGGCACCTTATGCCCATTTCTGTTTTACCACTATTACTATCTGCTATTACTATCTATCACTGTTAGTATTGCTATTATAATTTACATTTATGTGGCAAACCTTTCAAAGCAGTGTTGGTGCTGTTCCTGTATTTAGAGAAGTTGTAATAGAAAAATGGTTGCACAGTTCTCATAAATCAAGTGCTTTCATGTCACACAAAGGCCAGAGCATCAATCTGATGTCAAATTAGATCTGGAATGAGACTGCAGCAATAACGATAACCAGCTCAATGTATTCAGCTTCATGCAGGCAAAAAGTACAAGTTCAGAAAAGGGATTGCACTATAGAGTGTTTTAGTAAATCCAGTCCTTTACTTTACACTGCATGCAGCAGCACTAATATGAAAGAAAAAACTGATGTAATGACTATTTAATATGCTAATGTTTGAGACTTTATTAAGGCAAAGAACATGAAGAGGGAGCTCTAATGGCTGCCGCTCTGGATGCGATTTTGCCTCTGCTAGTCTTCGCTGCATAGTTACAAGCATTGATTTGCCTCCCAAATTCTGTGTTTCTTTGTTTGCACTGACAGGCATTGCCATGGAAACACAAGGGAGTGAAATTACAGTAAAGTTAAGAGGAAAGCTGTACCAAGGAGCCCAGTCCACCACTCTGTGAAGTGCTGGTAAAATTCAAGACCAAAGGCAGCACAACATCATCTCTCTGGGGCTGAGAGAACTACCATCTGCCATAAAGTTCCTGAGTGTTCTTTTAGTCTCTCACATCTTTCAGAGAAACACTGCAAGTTTTACCTCAACTTGTGCACAATCACCACACAAGAACCTTCTTCGGTATGACAGTAATCAGATGTCTGCAGTTGTTTCCTCTAAAGTAAAAGCAATAAGTAGATTCTATTCCAGTCTCTAAAACAGATGGGATGTTAAAGATTTATGGGGCTGATGAAGGGAAAAAAATGAGTCAGGAAGAGGGAGAAGAGAAAGAAGGAGGGTATGAGACAGATGGAGGGAAAGCATCAAAATTTTGATTGGATTTATTCAGTTTTGCAAGTCCAGAGATTCAGATCCAGACTAGCATTTATAGGCAAATATATACAGTACACTGCAGTCTGTGAGTGTTTGCAGAGCAACATATTTTTATTTTGGCACACTGGTTTACCAAAGCGCTGATTTTATTCTTTAAAATAATTCCCAGCTGCACTGAAAACTGGTAGAGCTATTCCATGAAATGTTATGAACAGATATATTGAAACAATACATGATTTGAGTTAAAAGAATGTTTAGTACAGCTATTATTGTTATTGTAGCTTTATTTCAGACATATACAGAAAAATGAATATAGAAGTACACATATTTGCATTTACTTGTACAAATATGAATATATATGTAAATACACACGTATGTGCTCAGGCAAAACAAACAAAAAGAAAATAAATACAATAAAACAGAGTCTAAATGACATAAATTTACCATTATTAAGTCTGAAATGGAGTAGGAAGAAGTATGTACATACGTATTATTCCCTACCCCATGCTCAACATGTTAACTCCCATCATCACTTACCCCACCCAATAAACAAGGAATGAAGGACATGTATAAACATAGCTAGACAGATACAGTTTTGATACAATTTAGCATAGTTATATATACAATGGGTCATCAACTTTATCAGTTTCATATTCTTCCAAAAACAGTTTTCGAAACATTTTTATGAACCAACTAATGCTTGAACATTGCTGTAATTGCATTACCCCACAAATGGTAATACAAAAGGTTTTAACCTTTGTCCATGCTTTAAAAGTCTTCAGATTTATTTCCTCTCAATTCATAGTCCCCTTCTCTGTCAAAAAAACATCCTCTGTACATTTCCTGGTAACAAATTGTATCTGGCTTTATATTTTTGCAGTTTTATATTTTATAAGATCCATAAACTTCAGAATTTTTAATTTCAAGAACATAATGTTAGTGTGGTCTCTAAATCCTGCTTTAGTAATCATCCTGGTTGCTTTTTTTCTGAATTTTACATAATGGTTGAAGTGAAGTTTTGTTTTTCCACACAGTATTCCAAATATGGCAGTATAAGTGAACAATAAAGTACCCGGAGTGATTTGGAAGGCAAAAAATGTTTAGCTTTACTCAGTATAGAGATGCTTCTTGACAGTTTAGCTTGTATATGCTTTATGTGAGGTTTCCAGCAGATTTTGTTATCTATTATCACACCCAGAAATTTTAGATCTGTTAAAATCTTTTGCATATATTGCATCACATAGAAAGAATGTCTCTGCTGCTTAGTCGTCTCCACCTTGATTGGTGTTCAAAGAGAGCGAGACGGAGCTGACTTCCCTTCTTTTGAGCATCAGTAGCAATATGGCAACGACTATGACGATGAGAACTGTAATAGTTATTTTATAGGCACTTATGCTGCATTCATAGACGCGATTAGCATTTCCTGCAAAGAAGAAGAAAAAGAAAGGTATTTCCACATTATCTACTTTTGATATTTTCTGGAAGAAATGACATTGTATTAAGGTGCACTAATGATAATTGCTTTAAGACATGCCTACCTTCTTTGAGAACACTGACATTCAAATTCCCTGACTTTTCTACTGCAACTCCACCCATGAGACAGAGAAGGCAGCCACTCCTCTACCGCACAGAAATACAGCACACTATTTTCAGGACCAGGGTTGAAGAACGTGAGGCTGAACTGGCTGGGGTTAGGGTGGTCGTATCTCAGGTGAACATTCTCCCCAAACCTGTCTTATAAAGTGGAGTTTTTGTAGACTGTGAATATGGGGCGCTGTTTAGTTTATGTTTCTTTCTGCCCAAACCATGTGACCTGGAACTTGGATTCATGGCTGGATTGTTGGTTGATGTTACAGGGGATGATGAAATTTTGCTTTCTTGTTCCTCTGCTTCATCTCTGCTTTCTCCTTTGGAATAGAGAGACTGTTTTCTGTGAATAAGAACAAGGGTAAAACTTTAGTTTAACAGACCTTTAATAACAGACCAGTCAGTGAGACTTAATGAAATTCTGGGTTATACTGGCAGACAAAAGAGAAAGGAGATAAAAGAGAATTCAGAATGACTTGTAAACAACCAAACTAAGGAAAAAACACTGTAACAATAGGCAGGACACATGCAGCTTGCACACAGGATAGAGACAGAATAAGATATGACTCCAACAACTTTAAAAAGAGCGAGAGGGCAGACATCAGCGGTGCCCAGATGATGACCGAGAGAGGTGATATATTTTGCTAAGGTTTTGGAAAATATGCTTGCTTCTTTTTTAGTTAAATCAAAAGATCAATGCGGCTCTCAATGCTATCCATCTGAAACAAAGCTACATCAAGAAGATATTAGATTAAATATAGCTTCTTATGCTCATTTTCAGCTCCATTTTTATTAACCGATTCTAGTAAAATAGCTTTGCATGCTTCACAATGCAACAATGTATCCTGTTTTGACTCATAATGGGTACTTCTGTGACCCCTGAGGTCATGTGCCTGAATCTGTTTTAGCGGAGACACATCTTATAGATAGAAATCACTGTTATATTGGTAGTTTGTGCCTGGCTGTGAATCTTGCTATTGGGTTTCTGCCCAGACACGAGACACTGTGACCTCATCAAGCTCTAAGGTCAGCTGCTGGACGCATCACCCTCACTTTGCGACTCATGAACTCCTCTGCTATCTCTGTAACACCCTCCTGACTTATACTGATGATCACTTTGAACAAGGCCTTGGTTTGTGTTGCCAGGTGACAGAGAGCTGACCTTGAACCCCATCCACTTTACACGAGAGCTGTAGCCCGCCCCCTCCCGTGACATTTACAGCCTGCTCCATTTTCACTCTCAGCATATTTTCTGTGAGGAGATGAAGTAACAGACAGATAGTATGACTGTGTTTGAGAAGTTACTCATGAAAAAGTAATTTTACTAACAGAAAACAACATAAATAAGCAAAGTAACTCTTTGTGTAAGCCTTAATAACAACAGATAAAATTAATAATGTAAAAAGTACACTGAATTAAAACCCTGAATAACTGAATGTGTATGTGTTAATTCTGACCCACTGTGAGCTGAAGTCCATGGCTTCTCCCTCAATAAAAGCATCATTTTGGCCTCTCTCTTGAGGCCAGACTGTACAGATATACTCTCCCTTGTCCTCAGTTCTTACTGGCTTTAAGATGAGATGGTAATCTCTGTTTCCAGTTTGGGCGGCTCTGAGCTCTCCATTTTTCTGTCGTACGCTGTACTCCGGTGCCACATTGAAAACACCTGTGGGACCAATGCGAGCCAGCTCCACACTTTCATTCAGCGGTGCTACAGAGAAGAATCTTTTCTCCATCTCCTGTGTGTTTATGCCACAGGACAGCATCAGCGCCTGCCCCTCCTGCAGGGTTGCTGGCTGTGCTTAGATTTCCACCGCCAGAGACGGAGACGATGGCTCCACAACCTCTACTCAAGATAAAAAAATAAAAACAGTGAGACATCTACACAGGTGTCAATAGGATAAGTAAACATTAATGAGCTGACCAATATCGAGATGTTTTTTTAATATAGTATGACTTAGTAAAATCAATGAAATGCTTCCAACCTGTGGCTTTTAAATATTTATTAAGAATACTGTGGCTTACCATCATGAAGAAGTGGCTGAGGCAGTGTGCCTCCAAGGCTTAGTGTTAATAGTTAAAGAAGAATTATTCTACAGTAGACTCAGAAAACATGGTATTAAATTAATAAAATGTTCATGATTATCTTCTCTCAATGCAAGTAATAAGAGCGTGTTGGCATGATCCACTTTATTTCCTGTCATGCAGGGAGCAGTTTTCCCCAAAGATAACAAATACTTATTGCAACTTTTTCATAAAAAGTGATTCATGAAAATAATTTGGAGTTAATTTGTGTTTATATGGCAATTAGACTGATATTAAAAATATGGAGACCAAAAAGAATTCTCATTTATGAAACGAGGAGTTTAATCTCTGAGGTTTTTGCCAAATGCAATTTTATAAAATTTGAAGTTGCACACAACACAGACAACATATTTACAGTGATTATCTGTGTTTTTACTAAATAGCACCAATACTTACTAACTCATATCTTTGAAATTTATTTAAGCTTATCATCCAAACCTTCAGCTACAAGCCCAACAATATTTCTGTTTGTGCCTTTTCACATCTTGATTTACACTTCTGTGTTGAAAATACCACTATGGGCTTCCCCCATAAAACCCTATGGCATAAACTGAG